>LTAE01004954.1:19009-30214 GCA_001647135.1 Pontederia paniculata | reverse complement strand
GGGGGATTGAAGTTCATGTGCTATGAATTTTTATAAATAAGAGTTAGAGTTTTATGTTGTACTCATTTTCTTTATAATGAAGATTCTTTGATCGTGACCTTTTTTGCTCTGGATGTTTCCTTTTTTTTACATTGATTAGGAAAATTTTATAATAATAAAAATTATTATATTAATTTTTTCTTCTCGTTTTTAATTTTGTTGTTCTATTTTAATTGATCCCTCAACGTAATAATTCCAACAAAACATTACAACTTAAGAAGAGGGAGATCAAAATATTCTTAAGTGCATCATCAACAAGTAATTTAACTCGATATCAAATTGAGAGTTAAAAGAATGGATGGTTAGTAATCTCTAGTTCAAACTTTTAAAGATATCCATTATAAAATCAATGACAAATATGATAAATTAGTTTTTTTCTTATCAACTTTAATATATTTGATTCTCTCGAATATTCTCTCCTGATCTCAATTCCATGTTTCTCCCCTCTTTAATTTAAAATAATTTCTTTATAAATAATAGAATATTAGATGTGTCCCGAAGAAGAGTTCGAGAAGGAGTTCAAGTGGTAGACTTGAAATCGCAAATGAGAAGACATTTTTAATATAGTATCATTATTATTGAGTATACTAAAATTAGATACACGACATATTCTATTTATATTCTATTTTAAGAGGGTTAAGTAAGGTGTGAAAAAAATTGGTTGTACCTTACCATCTCATACATGAGTTCTAGACCTCATGTAATTAAAAGGTGAGGTGGAGGTCGCCAAAAAAATTTCTGCGTATTACTTAAACACTTTTAAAAAATAATAATTTATTTTTAAAAAATATTTTATTTTGCCGATTCAGTAAAATGTTTATCAATTTCTTTAAAAAATAAAATCTTTTTTACATTCATTAGAAAATCCGAGGCGACAAATATTAAGAATTAAATATGGTATGTTATATTTATAAATAAGATATTCTTTTAGTTAGTAAAAAAGACGATATTATATATAGAATATTGGACCTCTAAAGTCTAAATTTTAAATTTTATATGCTTATGAGGATATTTGTTTTGTAACCTCTAGAATCTGTTTCAGAAATACATATCAAACATGATTGAGTCAAAATTTTATCTATTATTGTGAACATTTAAATTTTTAAAAATTTTATCTATTATTGTTTATCTACACTTGTGATAAACGATTAAACATTTAATTAGCAAGCAACGGCAATCTAAAATTACACTCACATTACAACACCTTCTCACCCGGCGGCCTCGCCGCGAGCTCCCGTCATGACGATATCGACGTCCTGGTTTGATTCCTCCACTACTCGAAGTTCATAACTCAATATTACAATTCCGTCTTTGTGGCTATCGTTGATGTCTTGAGCCATGCGCTTGTCGTAGGAAATGGAAGAGAGGGAGAAGATGGTGAAGCACATGTTGGAGCGTGTATGCCTACAACCAGGGATCAGTCTGCCCAAATTTCCTACGAAGAGCTAACCAGCGAAGATCATGGTGTGAAGGGCGCCGCTATTGCCAAGATTGCGATGATCTCGAGCCCTATCCTGCGAAACCCTAAGGCTTCATTTGGATGTTTAGTGATGAAGGGACGATGATGGATAGGTTGAAGATGGTTAAGAAGGGTTGCAAATTCATGGGTTGAGAAAGGTTATTTTAATCTGTATTTGGATAAAAATAAATGATAATGGATGGCATAAGATAATCAATATTTCGTTTGGATAAAAATTTAAGAGATGGATAGAAAAGGATAATTTTATTAAAAAGACCTTTTTACCCTTTCGAATTGAGGAATGATGCTTATGTATCGATAAATTATAAATTAGAGAATCAATATTTTACATACTATGTACAAGAACTATAGGATCTTTGCTTGTATGTATTAAAAAGAATGATACAAATAATTTAAAATAGTAAATGAGACTGAGGGTAACTTCGGAATAAAAAGTCTAACACATCCAATTTCACCAAATCGGTGGAATAGAAATATGATGACTTTAAGGGTTGCCATAATCCTCCATAACCTTTATACCATTAAAAAATAAAATATCCAAACATGAGTTATAATAACTCTTCTTAATCCATTCATTAGTAACCCTCCACATCCACCCCTAACCCGTAATCCAAACGAGGCCTAAGTAAATTCCTCTATCCCTAGTCAAGACAACACCAAACAAACTCTTCTTCTATAACACCTTCGTGAATTCTGGCCCAAAATCTTCTTCTTTCCAACTAAAGAGTTTCCCTCTGTTTGTAAAAGTTCCTGTTTCAGTGAAACGTTTGCTAGTGGCAAGAGAACACCCAAATTTGTTGTCCTTAACATGTGTTTGGATACATACTGAAAGGAGGAGAAAGAGGGGAGGAGATATTGAATAGAAGGGAGGGTAATGGGTGGAAAAACATCAACCCTATTTAGATACACGTTAGTAAGGGAATGAGAGGAAAGAAAGTGAAAAACGAGGGCATTTATCTAATTTAACAAATATTAACTTGTTTATTTTTCCCCCTCCTCTACACCTCAAACTGTGGTTAAATATATGTAATAAAATGGAGGGGAATCTCTTCCCCTTCATTTCCCCTCCTTAATTCTTAATCCAAACAAGGAAAAAAAAATTCGCTTCCTCTCCCCCTCTTTTCCTTTCTTTACCCCAAATCCAAACAGACCGTAAAGTGAATATAAATTTTAACTTTGGAATAAATTTGAGTACCTAACTGATCATGTAATGTCATCTAAGTATTTAGTATGTATGTGTTTGGGATTTGGACCATGAGCATTCTGCTAGGAAACCCAGGGTAGTTAGTGCCAAGGCACAACTATTATAATTTGTGTTGGAATTATAACATATATAATTTTATAAAAAAAAATTCATGGTGTACCTCGTTGTAGAAAAAGTAAAGATAAGAGCCAATGAACTTTTTCACGAATTGTCATCATCGAAATCCGAGTCACGTGGACTTAGAACAGCTAAGTGCCTTGGACAAATTAATATAAAACACCAAATTTCCCTTCCTTTAAACATATATGAAGTGGTTTCTCTTGCCTCTTTATCATGCAAAGTCTAAGAACAATCAAACATAAAATCATTAATATCTCATTTGCTTGAGGCATGTCCTTACATGTGTTTCTATGTGCTTCATGTCATATGCATCAATAAGCTCCTATCAGTCATTTCATGGGCGTCCATTCACGAACAAATGCATGATGATGCTTGGAAGGTCATTAATTGTGGGCACACACCAACAATCTCCCACGCGCACGAAATAGGACAACATTTATGTTCTTTGATTTATCCAATATAGGAAATGAGTAGTGCGACCCATGAGTAGAAGCATGACATGGATATGAGAGCTTACTTTTGTGTCCTATTAAGGATACACAACTATTCGACCAACTTGAGATTCTTGCTATGACTTGTTGGAGAAAATATGACACTCAATCAATGAGTTAAACTATAACATGTTGTGGAGATATAGTCACTCAAACTATTTATAAGCAGAGACTATGCCTCATATAGTTGCTCTACAAAACTTTTGATATAAGATTATGACTTACATAGATGCTAAAACATTATCTACTCGATATGCCCCAGATCAATTTTTTGCATAGTTCAGACACTCCATACATGACTCCACGAAAATTAATTTCGTATGTAAAATTATTCACCCTTCGTAAGGATAAAGTAGTTAGTCAATTGTATATGAAATTCTCATACAACTTATATAAATCTTCCTCTCGCACCCATCTTCTCAATCATAGATTAGCTTCTTTCCTAGACGTAGCTCGTCGAGTTGTTGACTTTTTAGCCTTTGAGTACTCCACTAAAGTAACTAACACTAATCCACTATCTTGAACCATAGTCAAGAGTTTAAGGGCACACATAGACTGATAGGTTGAAAACTCACACCATGACAAAGATGAATAAATTGATTTGTCATGTCTCAACATCAGCTTAGCATACTTCAAAAACATAAATAATGCAATGGAGACTCCTATCGAAGGAATGTCTAAGATTACACAAATTTAAGTCTAATCGCCCGCTTCTGGCGTTTGACATGATCCTCCAACTATTCGCCCTTTTTTGGCATTATGTTGAGGACTCATATTTTAATATTTCTTATCAAACTAGCTACATGAAGTTACTGAAATCATGCATATACCATTTCGAACATATCAAGACGATTTTAGGTCGTTTCTACATTAAAATATTTGTCTTAATCATTTCTTCTCCGCTCGTTATCTCATAAGTGTCTCAAATGTATACTCATGTGAGAGAGTAAAATTGTGCCTGATCTACATACATGCACAACAAGAACTTACCACAAAGATAATTCAAGGGAAAGTAAATTTTCATTAACCAAAAAGATTGAACACAATTCTTTATTACATTATACGCAATCCTAATGCATTTATGTCGTAGAAAAGCTTCTCTAGTTAATAGTTTGGTGTACAGATCAACAATAATTTGTCATGAATATGTACTCAACTGATATTTCCTCCTTTACTTCTTCGTCTAGTACAAACTTGTATTTAGTGTTCGATGTTTTCCTTTGTAATGACATTTTTCACTCGTTACATAAATAATGTCTGCTTGATTGTCACAGTCTAGGATCATTTTCTTCATTTCATCATTTGTGAAGCATAAGTATAGAAGGAACTTCTTTAACCAAAGAACCTCTTGCATTGCAACTAAACATGCTATGAATTTTCCTTTTATATTAGACAATGCTACACAATTTTGCTTCTTGCTACTACAAATGCACTGTGCTAAGCAAGAAAGCATATCTAGAGGTGGACTTTCTCTCGTCAACGTTGTTTGTGCAATTAGCGTTCATGGATCTAGAAAGTTGCAAGCTTCTTCTGTGATGACATAAAGCAAAGTCAACAGTACCTTTGAAGTATCTCATGATTCTCTTCACAATCTTTCAATGTTGACGTCTAGACTTGTGGTGTAACATATGTCTGATCGGGTATACAACATAGTGTACATCATACTTTTAAGTGCACTCGCATAAGGGACAAATTGATATTTTTTTGTTCCTCTTGAACTTTAGAGCACATATTGAGACTCAAAGCTTCGAATCTTACAACATGAGTATCAATGAGTTTGTAGCAATTCATATGAAATCATTGTAAAATGTTGTTGATGTAGGATTCTTTTGACAAAGCAAGAAACTTTGAATGATCTCATACATAGTATATAGGCTGCTTCATTTATGTCCATCTCAAATAGAAGGACAATTATTTCTTAATAGTGACTATGGACTTCTAATTATTTCTAGCTAACAAAACATCGCCGACATACAATATCATGATGACAAACTTATCATCGAACTTGACGTACTCACAGTGATCTTCGTTGATCATGTCAAAACTATAGAAAAATGATTGATTGATAAAATTTAATATATCACTATCTAGGTGATTGTCTGAATCCATATATGGACCGATGCAAACTATAAATTTTGTCTCTTTGTCATTTATGATGAAATCCTTGGATTCTTCATATAATTTTTTTCATTTGGTTCTTCATTAAAAAATGCAATCTTTACATTCATTCGGTATAATTTTAAGTCCATATACGCGACTATATTTAGAATTAAAGCGAACTCTACAATTGATACGAAGATTTCTTCATAATCAACACTCTCTTGTTGGGTGAAGCATTTCACCACTAGATGAGCTTTGACATCATAAGTTATACTTTTGCAGTTATATATGCTTGATGTCCTGCTAGGTAACCCAAGGCACAAATGAAATATGTTTTATTAATTCAGTTAGCATGAATTGTTGTTCTTATGTTCAATATGAATATAAATTCAAATGTTAGTTAGAGAATATCAAGAAGTTTTAAGTTCAAACTCTAATAATGGGGAGTCTCTTTCTAAAATCTTGAGCGTTAAAGAAAAAAAAAATGTTAGCTCATCTAATTAAAAAAAATCCCAATCCTCCTGAATATTCACAATCCTAACACACAATAATAAAATATATTGATGATTCAATTAGCATAAGTTGTTAGTGCTTGGCAAAAGGATTTCATTTTTGCTATTTCCTGTTTCCCTAAAATGTCATATAGACTAACAAGATCCAATCTGTTGTTTCCTGTTTCAAAGAAATGTTTGGCAATGGCACAGATGATGAACAACGTTATCCGTTTTACTCACGTAGTGATTCCAAAAGAAGCAGCCATGCTAGAGAATTAAAGTTGGTATTGCTCGGGAGTCACATCACGATTGCTGCTCTTTATTCCTTTACTGAATTACCAAATATGTTATGCTTGAACACAGTTTAAAGAAGTATCAGCAGGGTTTGGGTATTTGTTTTGTTTGATAAACAAGCATGAGAGCTTAAATATTTGGCAGGGATGAGATGATGGCTTGATGTTTAAACGCTCCTCTCTTTAATTGTTACTGGTGTTTTACTTGAGATTACTTATGTATATCAAAATTAAGTTGGAGATTGTTCTTTAAACATGTTAGTTGAGTCATGCAATTCACCTGATTTTTTTTCAAGATTTTTATGAAGGTTACGCTTGTCTTATTTTTTAATTTAATGTATAGTCCTCTTGACTGAAGTCTATAGTAACTTTCTTCTACTTTTCATAAGTCTGAAACTGGAGAAGCAAACAGTTGGAGATGAAATATCTGAGGGAAACCTAAGGCCGATACATCTCTTGAAGAAACCTGGTTATGTGATTATTTGTCAGTGCCATTTGCCTGCTTACTGACATGATGCCAAGGCAAAAGTTACTCTCAGCATAGTTGTAAATTTTCCAGCTCTTGATTAACATTCTGAAATCTTGTGTCAGATTTCAATAATAACACGAAAAGTGCCATAATCTTATCCAAGATCACGTGATTCTCTTTTACTTTTAAGTTGTATTGAAGCATACATGCTAGTTTAAAACCGGGAATCATAGCCTGGCCCGGATTATTTGAAAAAAAAAACTCAAGTCAGTTTAAAACCGGGACAAAATTTTAAAATCTCGGTTTAAATTGGACCAAGATTGATGACGTCCGGTGTTAATATATTTTATGTTTAGTTTTGCTTTTCTTTGACCTATTGTTGCAAATATAGTCATTTTTTGCTTTCTTAATTGTCTAATTTTTATACTTATGTCCTATTTGAATAAAAAATTATGATAATTATTTTAAACATCTATTTAAAAATATAGTAATTTTAAAAATAAACAAATAAATAATATTAACTTATAAAATTTTATATAATAAATAACTTTAAGAAGTTAATTTAACTCTTATAAAATATTATTTAATTATCTCATTCGGATAGGTTATTATTTAACTAACTAATAAGGAGTTTAACTCTTATAATTAAATGGTTTAGTTAATTGATAAAAAAATAAAATTTCAAAATTAAAATAAACTATTAAAAAAATGAACATGATAAACAATAAAATAGATTTAATAATTTATTGAAAAAGATACAATAAAATTTTAAAGTTAAAATAAATTATAAAAAATAAAAAATAATATGTGAGAGAGAGAGGTAAGAGAAGAAAATAAACTTGTTAAAGGTCATGTGAGGCCTGATTCTAGTTGTTAATTTTGTGTTGAAAATCATTTCAGATCTTATCGTTTGACAACGGTTGTCAAAATGCTGCCATAAGCTACAACAAGGAGACAATTATCAAAGGAATTCAAATTATGACTAAAACTTCATTTGCTTGGATGAAAATAGTGTTTGACAATAAGAAAAATATTAGTGGTTGAACAAAAAGTTGTATACAATTTGGTGCAATCATTTTCTCATCTTGAAGAGGAAAAAACGTTTTCCTTTTCATTTTATATCCGTGAACAAAGTAATCGATATGTAATCTTAATTTGAAATTCATTACACAATCAAATGGCAAAAAATTTTTTTCTCAGAAAATATTTTCTCGAAAATCTTTTTCCGAGAAATATTTCACTGAAAATATTGTCTATTTTCAGGAAAACAGAAAAAAAAACATACGAGAGAACTCTAAGGTATATGTACAATGGGTAAGAAAGAGAGAACTCTAAGGTATATGTACAATGGGTAAGAAACCTTGCAAATGATAAAAGAAAAGAAACAACGCAAAGAACATTGATAAATCCGTTCAATTAGTAGTTCCATGTACAAATAGATACAAGCTGCGGTATGAGCTTGCCTAATGCCATATATGGACAAACTTTAATAGAAAAAAAAAAAAAGATTAGCTCTCATCAATTCTTTTGACTTGCTCATTACAGGTTGTGGAAGGGCAACAGTTGAGCATGGTAATATACTAGCTGAAAGGTAAACCAAAGCTACGAAGGTCATCTAGCTGCGGGTATACTTGCAAGGCCTAAAGCCGAAAGGCAGTTAATTTGCACTATAAACCTACAACATCCCATATATATTATCATTACTATGTATCTACACACTAAACATGATTAAGGTACCTAGACCCAACATCAGTTGCCAGTATTCAGATATTATCATCCCCAAGAGCTTTATCCTCATTTCCACCTGCTTCATTGACGTCTCCATTGCTGTGCTGCTTCTCTCCATTCATCTGCTTCCCACTTTCAAGTGGCAGTGGTACAGAAGGTCTATCGGATACGTTCACATCTACCTGCTGATCATCTACATTGGAGTTGAGTTGCATATCCCTGAGTTCTTGGTTTGCCAATCTAGAAAAACCAGAATCTGGTTCTTGATCAAAGGTAGGTAAGGCAGTTAACTTCATTTTCGAGCTGTTCAGAGGAATTGCTGATAGGATGTCGGGGTTAGCATTGATGTCAACCCATTTGTTGTCAACCCAGTCTTTAGAAACTCTAAGATCATTTAGTTTGAACTCTAAGAAGATATTTTCACCTGCAAAAACACCCGAAGCTTACTAATCTTTTTGCAATATAAAAGGAACTTTTATTTCTTTCAAAATAGGCAAAACATAATTACTTGACACTGTAGGAATGCAGCATGATGAATGAAATAAAAAAGATAAATGAACAGTTATGATCTATAAATTCAGAGAGAAGTGTATAGTAAGCACATTTGTGCATCAAGCATCCATAACCTTATACATGTACTTAAATGTCTGACAACTGTTGACCTTTCTTCTATCAAGAAAATTAGACATTGGGTTATCTAAAGTTCGCATGTACTAGTTGCACAAGACGTTTTCTTTGAGTAATTTTCAGAATTGGTACCCTAACTTTACCTAAGATCCCAAATTGATCCCTCAACTTTGTTTTGCTATTAATTAGTCCCTTTTTTTAGGAGAATTAATTAGTCCCTCAACTATATAATCTTTTCACAATTAGTCCCTTTTATATATTATAATTATTTTTTAGTGATGTGGCAGCCACATCATCTATTTTCATCAATTATTTATTGATGTGATAGTCACATCTATGACACACAAATAAACTCTTAAAAAAAAGAATAAAAACATAAATATCATTGAAAAATAACATATAAATACACAAAATTACTTGATAAAAGATAAATCTTATATGTTCACGATCTTATAAGAGAATTTTTACTATTTTCCATAATAAAATCATCAAAGTACATAACCACTATTAAAATCATATACATGTGACAAAATAAGGATAATCACAATATGATAGAGAAACTATATAATTAACCTCCTAAATAATTGGATGATTAGTCTTCACATGTTATCTCCAACATGAATATCAAAGTAATTTTCAATTTTTTGTAAACGTATAAGATCGTGAATGTATAAGATCATGAACGAAAAATAGTAAAAGTTCCTTCATAAGATCGTGAACGTATAAGATCTATCTCTTATCAAATAATTTTGTGTGTTTATATATTTTTTTTTCTAATGATATTTCTGTTTTTATTCTTTATTTTTCAAGAGTTCAATTGCATGTCATTGATGTGACTATCAAATTAATAAATAATTGATGAAAATAGATGATGTGGCTGCCACATCACCAAAAAATAATTATAATATAAAAAAGGGACTAATCGTGAAAAGATCATATAGTTGAGGGACTAATTAGTTACAAAACAAAGTTGAGGGATCAACTTGGGATCTTAGGTAAAGTTGGGGTACCAATTCTGAAAATTACTCAGTTGTCTTTGGATACATGCCAAAGATATAGAAGCATTTTCCTAGAAGCAGGATATTTTAAATGAAAGCAACATCCAGTATGGAGTTAATCAAATAACACATGTTTAGTTCTTAGATGAAAATTCCTAGCTTTGCAGTTAAGGAACAATCAGATAATCATTTTAAGTTTCTTAAATAATAAATCATCTATTGCATACATATTCCATGTCAATGTGCACTGTTAAGAATATAAATATAAAAATGTTGCTCTTCCTATCGGCTTAAACATTTAGTATTGTTGGTAGCACATCTAATTTAACATGGTATCAGAGTCAGAGGTCCTGAGTTCAAACCTCGATATTGCTCGTATTAAAAATTAATTTCCTCCGTTAGTTGTCCACGTGTTGGGCTTTGGGCTAGACCAAAGTTGTCGGCGGCCCACACGTGAGGAGGAGTGTTAAGAATATAAATATAAAAATGTTGCTCTTCCTATCGGCTTAAGCTTTTAGGATTGTTGGTAGCACATCTAATTTAACATGCACTAACCACTCAGATCTGTTGTTGCAATTTTTCCAAACCTTTTAACCATTTCCAAAGCTATTGCTTTTTAGGAATGAGAAAAATGGCACTGCTAAGTTATGCCTTTCCATCTAACCTATGCAGTGCAATGATCATACTTAGGCAAACACATAAAGCCAAGTTTTCTTCTTTTTCTTATTCGTAAGTGTTGTGTAGTCATCTGGTACATAAAGCAAAATTGAAGTATAATTATTTAGAAACATAATATAAGAGCGGTTACACCACTTTCAAGTATTTCAGAAATTTATACCTGGCAAATATACTTGCAGACTGTCATCTCTACAGCTGCCAATTCCAATCACAACACCCTCCCACCAACCATCGTTCCAATGTGCATCAACAGCCATCCCATTTTGAAGTCGGACATTGTCAATCGAATAAATGCATGTTGGAGATGGACGAACAGTAAGACGGCCTGAACATCTCATGCCTAATCTATCAGGAGCTGCTAGTTTGTAGGTAGGGACCCATTCCTATAACAGGTAAAGAAAGCATATAAATAGGTAAGGAAAGTTGAATCAAACACATGACCAAGCGAATATATATATATATATATATATATATATATATATAT
>LTAE01004953.1:7142-30217 GCA_001647135.1 Pontederia paniculata | reverse complement strand
AATCGAGAATCCATTCATTTGAAGATCTGAATTTATTAGTCGTCATCACAATCTATACATCTTCATTTTTGCTCTCGACTACACTAGCATCTGCTACATCTAGCTTCTGATTTCCTTTGTCGTTGCTCTCATTTGACTTTTTATTTTTATTTTGCAATTTGTAACATTCTGCCTTGATATGACCCTTCTTCTTATAATAATTGTAGACTTTATAACTATGCTTCGATTTAGATCTGGATCTATCTTGATTTGAATTTTTTGTTTGATGTCTACCTTTTGTGATCAAACCTGAGACATGTTCACCTGATTTGCTGCTATCCCAATTCATTGTCCAGTTTTTCTAGTCTGCCTTTCACATCATCAAAACTAAGTTTGTCCCTACCATAGATCATAGTTTCTATAAAGATTTTATATGAAGATAGCAAAAAAACATAGAAGTAATAACACATGATCTTCATCATCAACGTTAGCATTTATGTTTTTCAAATCGTTGATTAGTAACAAACTCACTAATATGAGATCTGATTGATGTACCTTCTGTCATACGAAAGATGTATAGTCACTGCTTCAACACAAGTTGATTTGCTAGGGTTTTTATTATGTACAAAGGCTCCAACTTTAGCCATAGATCTTTTGATGTCTTCTCTGCGAGGACTTCCTGAAGAACATCGTTTGTCAAGCATAACTGGATCGCGGACATGGATTTTTCATCAAGTTCCTCCCAAGCAGATGTCTCCATAGTATCGAATTTTTTTCCCGATAATGTCTTCTTCAATCCATTCTGAACCAAGATAGCAAGCATCCGAACTTGCCACAAACTGAAATTTGTATTGCCGTCAAACTTATCGATGTCAAATTTCGTTGTAGTCATCATCGAAAATTGATTGCGAAAAACCTCGTGCTCTAATATCAATTTGTTGGGAATATAGGGTGAGGGATCGACCAAGAATCAAAACAATGAATAAAACGTAAAAGAAAGATTGCCACACAGATTTTTAACGTGGTAAAATCCTCGTGATCAATGTGAACAAGAGGAAAACATCCACGGGCAAAGGAGGTCGCCACCAAAGAGTTTTAATTATCAAGAAGAAGAGAGTACATTATGAAACCCTAACGACCCAAGCGCTCTGCAACCTCCATAGATTCTCTTTTTTTCTCAATTTATTTTTCACAATTTTGAGTATATGGTATAATAATTCAAGGCACAACAATACTATGCATAACCATAGATGAGGTTCCATGTTGCTAGTGTCTTTAAGAGAAAACATGTTTGTTGCTAGTATCTTTTTCATGTATTTTTCTTTCGATCCGAAGCACTTTTTTTTTCAGTCCAAATATTTGTTTTTTTTTGTTAATGACATTCTGAAGACTTCTATTCAACTTTGTCCATTGTAGGGAATTCTATCTCTTAGGTAAATATGATCTCAATAATTTAAAAAGTAATGACATCTTTTGATGCAGTTCCTAGTGACAAGAGGTAAAGCAAAGAGTAACTTGGAAGGGATGTTTCAGGCTTGTAGTTTTTTTAATGCTTTATTGTTAATGGTCTCCTCCACTTCCTTTGGTCTTTTCCTCAATCAAAGCCTCCTTCTTTAGCATTCCTCTTAACACATTTATCATATTCTTACGAGATTGTATTCTAGTCCTTATCCAGTAGACAATAATGCTTCTAGTAATATTCTATATCAAGTATTTCATGCATACGTATGTCTTTATAAATAATGTGTTTTGTTAAATTAAATAGTACAATATATTTTCTTAACATGCTTAAGACAACAACTTTAACAACACAACTTATTTAATATTTGTAGGTTGGAAGAGCACATTGTTGTATACAGAATGGACATGACTCTGACAGGGGATACTACACATAAAGATATGAAAAAAGATGACTATCGAGGTAATTGACGAACAATTATACTTCATGGAGGATGTCAATGGTGAGTTAATGTCATCGAGCAAGTATCCAGAGTTCAATTAGAGACTGACTTCACCAACTTTCAAATTTGATATGTTATTGTGTTCTTTTGAAGAATTTAAAGGAATTGTTGCTACTTATTCAATTGTGAATCAGTATGACTTTAGCTTTCCACATAATGATAAGAAGAGGTTTGAAGTGATATCTAGCAATGGAAGTTGTCATTTTAGGATGTGGTTTTCACATTTTTCAATAGAGGACTTGATTGTCCAAATCAAGGCAATGAATGAGACACATATTCATGAATAAATTTGCAACTTCTGAATGGTTATACAACAGGTATTATGAGACCTTCAAATGTAATTCAAATACGAAACCATATGCTTTTGTAGCACTAGTCAAAATTAATTTTGGTTTAGAGTTGACTTCGACTCAAGCTTCTTCAACAATGACATTGGCAAGAAAAAAAATATAGGCGAGGAAGATAAGCGATATGAGAAGCTTAGGGATTATTATGGAGAATTAAGAAAAAAGAATCCAAAAATCACAATACTTTAACTAGCATAAAACTTTTAATTCAAAAAGATTATATACATCTTTGAAAGGATTGAAGGAAGGTTTTCTGGCTGGTTGTAGACCCGTAATATGTTTAGATGGATGTTAGCTCAAAAGCCATTATGGAGGAGTTACTTGTTGCGGTTGGTATAGATGCAAATAATGACATTTTTATCCCATTGCATATGCCATTGTTGAGGGGGAGAACAAAGATAATTGGTCGTCATATCTACATTTTTGGTTGAGAATTTAGATATTCAGAACTCCAACGCATGGACATTTATGTCAGATAGAATGAAAGTAACTTTTATTATTAATAATGTCTAATCATATATTATTTATAGCAGATGAATAAGTAAAAATTGAAACTTTTATCTATTAATTATATGGCTTGGTAAATGTGTTGCAAGAATAATTTTCATGATCAGAGAATAGGTTTCATATACGACATATGTATCAAAATTTTGTCAAGAAGCATCTCAAGCATAAGGGTAAAGAGTGAAAGACTTAGTATGGGCGTTTGTTAGGTCAACATATACTGGACTTTTCGATCACCACATGGATCTTATTAAAAAGAGAAGCTAAAATGCATATGGTTGGCTTGCTTCAAAACCTCCTAGAGAGTGGACCCAAGGTCACTTTAGTATTCATTCAAGGTGTGATATCCTACTGAATAATTTGTGTGGGAGTTTCAAGCGATTTTGACATCTAGGGACAAACCTATACTCACAATGATTGAGATGATAAATGCAAAGTTGATAAGAAGGGTTTTTAAAAAGAAGAAAATATTTAAAAAAACTTGATCCTAATCAATGATGCCCAGGAGTTCAAAAAAAATTAGCAAAAATTGCATAATGAAGATCACTTAGTATACTGGAGCATGTTGACAAATGGCGAGTGACAACGTCATATAATTTGTTTGTGGTTAATTTCAAAGAGAAGAAATGTACTTGCAAGTCTTGGTAATTAAGTGGGCTACCTTGTACACATTCAATCGCGTGCATAAATAGAAACAATGATAAGTTAGAATTATATGTCTACCTTTGTTATCTTGTGAAGACCCAATTGAAAATATATGAGCACGTCGTCCATCCAACTGCCGGACAAGATCAATAGGATCCATAATCATTCCAAACAATCAAACCTCATCCAAAAGTAGTGACAAGCAAAGGAAAATTATGAACTACTAGAAGGTTACAAGAGGAAGAAAAAGCTGAAGCACTTCTAACTAGACAAAACAAAAGTAGATGCACGGCATGTGGTGAAATAGGACACAACAAACGGTTTCATGATCCTTCTTATAAAGATAGAGAGGTATCCATAACTTTTTTTTCTCTTACATGTATCTTTATTTTAGACATTATATCATTATGATTTATGTTTAACTCTTCCTTTCAAGTTAAATTTTACAAGGTAAGAAAGCTAGAAGTCAGGGGTTGAAATTGGACCTAATGCATCTCAATTGCATGACACACGACTAGAGTCTATGTTAACTCAATCATTCAAAGATCATGAAAGGGAGAACATGGATGGTCTACAAGGAAGTTCTAGAAATCATACGTGAAATAATATATGGCCAATTGTTGAGCATTCAAAAGTTAGTTTGGTGTATATGGGTGTCACACTCAAGGAAATGCTACTTATTGGGTGGCTAAAGGTTTATATTGGAAGTAAACCATGGCAATATGTTATTGATTGACTTGCCAGCATATCATTTAGCTTTTACTGGATGAACTTCAAGTTTACATAATCAACTTCATTTTTTATTTCAAGTTTGCATCCTCGAACTCTATTACGAACGAAATCATTTTATTTGGAATCATTGATTGTCTTTTATATAATCACAATACTTATTTCTTTTATGATGAAGTTGGTCATAATTCTGAATCTCTAGACAAAATTTGCAGAGTTATTGACAGAAACATCGAACTTTGTTGTATAGAATTTTTGCCATCGTATTTTATTTTCTTGTTCATGAAACTTAATAATAACAACAATCATTCAAGCAAACTGATGACATAAATATTTAACTATTTGTAGAGTTAAGTGGCAATTAGAGCTCCCTCTTTTTATGCTCCCGAGCAGTACATGACATGACAATTTGAGCTCCCTCTTTTTCACGAGAAACTCCCAATTCCAAGATAACAGAGCTTTGTCACGATGTTCTCAAGCCTTTTTGTGTTCACCATTCATTGAGAAGGTTGTGGGACGGTGAAACGGTGCCGGAGGGAAAGGAGGCGAGTGGTGCTGGAGGAGAAGGAGAGGCTGTAGCGAAAGATCAAGTGCTTAGTGAGAGGAGTGGGGCAGCAAGGAGAGGAAGGAGTGAGGTAATAGCAATGGGGAAGGCGAGGATGGGGTGGGGCAGCGCCAGAGGTAATGGAGTCAGGCAACACCGGAGGGGGAAGAAGATGTCTCATGAATTTGACAAACGAAGGGAAAGATATGGACAACAAAAACCAATTAAGATTCCTGTGGAAGCTCTCACGTGGTAGACTACCTACTAAAGATATGCTGCTGCGCTTTAATTCATCATCTAACCCTTCCTGTACATTTTGTGGATTATCAGTTGAGACCAATCATCACCTATTTTTCTCTTGTCCTACCTCTTCGCAGTTATGGAATCTATTTCAAACTAGGACAGGCATGCTATTTAGTTATTTTCAAACCTGGCACTCTGGTGATTGGGTGCAAGAGGGTTCCCATTTAGATTCTGCTTCTCAAAAGACATTTCTCTCTTTATTCGCTTTGACGTTATGGGGTATTTGGAAATGACGGAATGATGCATACTTTAACTCCATCTAGACAACCGCAATTGTGATATGAGAACGGGTATTGGTTGGCTATCACGATGTAGAATGAATCCACAGTACTGAGGGGCATCCCCCAAAAGAATCCTACTCGGGTTTATTGGGAGCCCTCGCCTTCATCTTGGTTCAAACTGAACTCGGACGGGTCTTTCACTAGATCCGGAGAGGTGGGGGGAGCAGGTTTTATATTAAGATCTGCTGATAAATCTTTTGTGTTTGCAGGCATCCTAAATAGACATTTTCATTCGGTACTCAAAGCGGAACTATGGGGATTCAGATGCGGTCTCCTTAGATGCAGGCAGAAGGACATTAAAAAGGTGTATGCATAGTCCGATTCCATGACGATTGTTATTATGACTTGAAATATTTATAACGGTCCAAGCCCTCCGCTACCGCCACAGATTCTCATGGGGGGTGCGGGGGGTGAAGCCCTCCGCATATGGGTTAGGGTTTTATGATGTACTCTCTTCTTCTGATATAGTGAAAACTCTTTGGTGGCGGCTTCCTTTGCCCGTGGATGTTTCCCTCTTGTTCACATTGATCAAGAGGGTTTTACCATGTTAAAAATTTGTGCCAATCTTTCTTTCTCATTTTATTCGTTATTTTGATTCTTGGTCGATCCCTCGCCCTATATCCTATATATTCCCAACAACGATGGTGAACTTGGTGAACAAGAGTTTGCAATGCCCGAGAGTTAAAAGCATATTGTGGGACATCTGGAATCTCATTATGTAAACATATTTTCCGGGAAGCCAATAGGGCTGCGGACTTTTTGGCATCTGAAGGGCGCGCCGCGCTAGTAAATGTTTTTTGGGAGGAAAGTCCCCTTCCGGACCTCCAAGGAATATTGTACTCGGATAATTTCAATTTACTTATCAATAGATAACTTCTATTTTAAAAAAAACCAATTAAGATTAGAAAGGCAAATTAGTTTATAATAAATTGAATTTTAAATTATTATTTTAAGTGAGTTGATGTGTCTCACATGCCACATAGATGGCATGCGACAAAATTAATTGTTAAATATGATAGATAATTTAATATAAACAAAATTAAAGTTAAGTCATCTATTATTTAAAAATCAAACACTGATAACTTAGATCATAATTATTAAATATTAGTGACCCAAGGTATTTTTTATTCCCTGTGCTTACGAGTCATGTCAGTGTAATAAACTAATTTTACTAATTGCAAAGGTTTCGCACAACAAAGTCAACAAAACACATTCAAATAACAAACGTCTTTGAGCGCTCGTTATATTACAACGCAATTTATTTATACTCATATTTATTTATATATAAGCATGTTAATATAGACATCTATTCATAGGCTCTATAATTTAAAAAGTATTATATATATATATATATATATATATATATATATTTTTTTTTTATAAGCATTCGTAATTGTTCAATCCCCAGCTGCTTATTTATATATTTATTAGTATTTAAATTGTCCCCAGCTTTAATACATACATTATTTTTCTCATATGGTCCCTTTTATACGCGCTTGGCGCCCTCCCAATAGACCCCGTCCTCACACAGACGCAAGATCCAGCAGTTTCCATGCGCTGCCACTAGTCAGGCGACCAAAACCAATATTTTAAAAATTATAGTGAAAATCAGATTAACATGCCACACATGCTTAGACAAAAATGATTAAACATCTTTCCAATATTTATATCTTTAGTTTTTATTTATTTAAATAAAATTTGGCGTCATCACACATTCATATTATCATGCATTTTACATCTTCTATGGATTGGTGGAGCTGGGCGCACAATTATTTGTACTCATTTAATAAATTATATTATTATAATTAATATAAAAATATAATAGATATAACATTAATATTTTGTTCAAATATAGTATTTAAATGAATTTATATTGGTCATGAGCAATCAAGAGACTCATGTTAAATTGAGTTTCGTTTTAAAAATAGAAAAATCTACAACAAAAAATAAGTACGTTGCAAAGTATGAACATAGTAATTGCAACAGTAGCTCATAATCCAATAAAATATTATGGATTATGAAATAATAAAACTGAATATTGAAAAGGAAAAAAATAACAATGATATATATATATTTTCTCATGATTGACATTATTTTTTTCTAAATACCTCAACTCCATTGTAATTACAAAAAAGTGCACCTGAGAAATATTTCTAGTTATCAAATAGAATACCAAGAAGAAAAATATAATTAATATGATACATACAAAATGCTATGCATTACGACATAATAGCATATGTAACATTTAAGTAAGGATTAATATAAAAGAGTGAAAAAAATAAAATCTTGAAAAATGTATTTGTATGCATGGAATATATAGAAAGTAGATTTATCTAATATGCCATAGACTAATAAGTAGGAATTAATCTAGAGCTTAAATAATATTTTAATGAATTAAAAGAATAATCTAATATAGATAAATGATGTTTTCTGGAAAAACATAAAATAATATAAGAAAAAAAGTTAAGAGAGGTTAACGAAGCCTAAAAATTAAATGGAAAAGAAAAGGCTTAAGGGATCAAAAGTTCTCCAAAGCTAACCACTAGAGCAAACCTTCACCTAGTGAGATCTAACATGAATATAAGAAAATAAGTTTTTTTATCTAAAACGTGCATTAAAGAATTTACATAATAAATTCAATATAAAATCAGATAGATTTATGGTTTTATCTCATATGTAATGGTACATATTATCAAGTACGACCTTTAGAGCGGTTACGTGGTAAACTTAAGATCTTTTTCTACGATCATAAGTCTGACATTGACCACTTTTCCTTAGTTGTCCAAATGCAATGAATTTAGTTTCATGCCTTTTGGGTAATAACCTCTTTGAGATAAGAAGTTTTTGTCCTAAAGAAATTGATCTGAACGCTTGTTGTCTCGATCACCCCCAAGAATCACAAATGTGATTTCTTCATTGAAGTCCACATCAAGATCAAAGAAGAGAGAAAACAAAGATCCAAACACACACATACGCATGCGCCAGCACGCACACGCGCGCGCGCACACACACACATATATATATATATATATATATATATATATATATATATATATATATATATTTATATTCTCTCTTCTATTTTGGATTCTCACTAGAATGCTTAGGAGGAACTTAGGCTTTTCACTTAAGCTTTCAGGTTCGCTAATTAATTTGCCAAAGTTATCTCCCAAGACTCTTAGGACTTAGTTTTATACCTTACACAAACGTCTACTCTCTCTCTCTCTCTCTCTCTCTCTCTCTCTCTCTCTCAGAAACTAGCCATTAGTGCAAGTACATTACTTTTCACCTACTCCTCGGTCGCCCACTTCTGCTTCATTGGTCGACTGCTGCTCCGGTGAGTTCACCTGTCAATATGTTATCTCGTGCTTTGGTCGTCCACCGTTCACCTTCGGACGTCCGTAGTAATGGGCTTCAGCCATAGTTCCTTCTTCACTTCCATAGATCATCCACTGATGACATTGGGCGACCTTTGCTTTCTTCAAATTTCTTCGTCAAGCTCCTTCGGTCGTCCGCAGATTGAACACCAATCCTTCAGACGTCCTTCGCTTCTTTAAATCGTCCACTTCTTTAACCATGAAGCTCTTGGACGACCTTTCTTTCCATCTGGAGTACTTCAGTCGTCCATTGATTCTTCCCTGAATTCTTCGGACGACCTCTTCTTCCTTCACTTTTAAATAACATTAACCAGCCTCTTTATGGGGCGTTCACTCAACCTTGGAGTGCCCGTTCTTCAACCTTTGTACTGTTGACTTCGAACCTTCGGTCACCCTGAATTCATCGACGACCTTTCCTGCTCGCTTGTGTCTTCGATCATCCATTATTCATCCTCGATCGACTGTTAGGTACTTAGCTTCACATCATCAGTCTTTGCTCCTCACTTCGGTCGACCTCTTCACATCCTTAGGATGACCGCTTCATACTTAGAATTTTTCTTTCATCCTCCTTTGTTCATAGGTCATCCATTTCTCGCCTTCGATCGACCTATTACTAATTGAAAATAAAAATCCTATAATCTACACATTAAATCAAAGATCATTAGTACAAACTAAGATTCGTCATAAATGTGTGATCATTAAAATAATCTCGGGGTCCTAGATTCAATATCAAAGTCGCTTGGGATGACTCAAGTGATGAAGATAGTGACGCTGAAGGAGTATCTTCAGAGAAAGAAGAAGAAACATTGATGTGCCTCATGGAAAATGATGAGGTATCCTCTCTTAACTCAAATAACAGTAATGATAGTGATAATGATGAAGATGACTGTGAGGAACATATTATATTTTATATGCATAAAGAGTTTAACATCATGATAAAAAAATATTCTATCTTGAAAAGAAAAAATGATAATCTTGTTCAAGAAAAACAATAAATTGAAGGAAAACAATGCTGAATGTGAAAAACAAATTTCTGATTTGAATGCCAAAATGTTAACAAACAATGATAGTTTAGAGAAACATGTTTGATACTATTAGTTCTTTGAAATCAGAACGGCCTGATGTCAAAAACAAGTTTGAAACCTTTTCTTATGGTGAAAAGATGCTAAATTTAATGCTATCCCAACATAATAGTCTTTTAAATAAGAAAGAATTAGGTTTTGACTCTTTTAGTGATCTTGTGCATCAAGGAACTACCTTTGTAAAAGCCTCACATTCTTTTAATCCAAACTTTCCTAGTTCTTCTACTTCATGTACTGCAACTTGCATAAATAAGAATGTAAATGTTTCTACAAGTTCTCATGCTAAATATGTCCATTCAAATGATATGTCATCATCAATGAGAAATGCAAATATTATAAACATAAAAACTACTTTCAAACCCAAACAAAAGAACTATGCCTTAATGTATAAAAGGACCACTAAACCTGCCCACATGCATGCTCCTAGAAAGGGCTATGTACATTTCTACTCTTATGTCACTCCTCTGCATGTAAACAGAAATTTGAGTAGACCTAATCACATGCATACAAATCAGTTTTTATCACATGCACACAACCAAAATATACATGCTTATCATGACTTTAGGAAACCATATGTGAAAAATGTTACCTGCTTTCATTGTGGTCATTTAGGACACTACAATTTTGAATGCATGTCTAGTAGAAGTCTTTATGCTAATGTTAGACAAGTATGAGTTCCTAAGGGAATCTTTAAAACTAACATTTCTGGACCCAAAGTATTTTGGGTACCAAAAATATAAATTTGCGCTATTCTTATATGGTACCAAAAGGAGCAAAGGAAAATCAACAAGATGGTACCTGGACAGTGGATGCTTGATGCATGCATTTTACAACATATTTTAGTGCCTGCATTAGGCACTATTTTAAGTCATTCTATGAGTGAATGCATCTATTTTCTATTTTATTTGATTATATTCTTCCAAGTTCGGAATCTACCCTTGTTTGATGACCTTTTGTAGTAAATCACATGGAAAGGTGGAAGAAGAATCAAAATCAACTGAATATCGCAAATGGACGTGTTCGGGAGGAAGAAATCAATACCTGCAGCCATCACGGGCTGTGACAACATGTTATGGGCCGTGATGCATCAGTATTAGCAGCAGGAAGTCCATAACGAGCCGTAAACGTCTCACGACCTGTGCCAAAATCAATACATATTCTAACTCACGAGTTACGAGCTGTGACCATATGTCAAGGACCGTTATGAAGGATATCACGACCGCGATGCACGTATCACGGCCACTTGCCGAAGCTCTGTAATTACTCCAGACCATCACGAGTCGTTACACTCTGTTACGGGTCGTGAAGTCTAATCTCACAGAGCGTCATATGTTATTACGGCATCGAGAGAAGCGTCAGATTATTAAGTCTAGATGAAATACGGGCTATGATGTGCTGTTACAGGCCATAAGATATGAAGAATCCGAGAGCAGAAGCTACCTAGCGCCTGAGTTACGGGCCATGACTTATGATTACGGGTCGTAACGAATCAAGGAACAATGAAGACACCTATATTTACGGGCCGTGAAAGCTTGTCATGGGCCGTGATAAAGGTATACGGTTTGATATATTCATGATTCCAAGATGATTTGATGACCAGGAAATTAGGGATTTGATTGAAGACTTTGAAGATTGAATTTCTATCATATTTCTAAGGATTTGCATAAGTTTTATTGGACTATCATCATCACCATTGATCGAGGAACAGATTTGATCCAAGGGTTCACATGTAATGCTAATCCAACTCTAGGAAACCCTAGGTATAAAAGACTTCGTCTGCAACCGGGGGAGAAGGGAGGCACATATCATAGATCATATTTCCATATTCTATCCAGAGATCTAAGGAGGAGGCTAGGGAGCTGCAAAGGAGAAGAACGCCAAAGAACAAAGACTAATCTGAAGGGCTACTTTGAAGTCAAAAGCATCATCCGTTAAGGAGTTGTTCGTCATCTTCTTGACATCTTGAGGAGTATAACTTGTTCCATATTTTGTTGGGACGAATTATTCTGTAATTTGAGAGTTTATTCTGAATATTTTGTGTTAGTTTATATTTTGCGACTATTGCTACTGCAGAATTTATATAGCGTTCGAGACTTTTAGTTGAATTGACTCTTCATGAACATGATTTCCGAGTGCATTTCTTTTCTCCAGTTTTGATTCAATTGATTAGTTGACTATTGACATGTCCCTCTGTTAGTTCATAAATTATGTAGAACTGATTATTGACTTTCTAGTTTAAGCAATTCGTGTCCTGCGATTTTAACCCGTTAAGGACATTGTCGTTTGTGGTTTGTTAGGTCAACCCGTTAAGGGTGATTTAATAGTCTAAGAAAATAACTTACTGCGTTCTTGTGTCATCTTCTTGAGGATAGATCCGTTAAGGGGTATTTTCTGGATTGTTTGATGCAAGATAGTTGAGTTACCCGTTAAGGAAATTCATACTTTTAAGTTTTCCTAACCATCTGAGGATTCAATAGTTGATTTTTTTCTCATATTCGATTGTTGTGTAAGATTCTGAAGTAATCATCCTGAGTTAGTATTGTTCAGGCCCTAGATATCATCCCTATATTATTATTATTATTATTATTATTATTATTATTACTACTACTACTACTTATAGTTTTATATTATTAGTTTTTTGAAATACCCATTCTGAAATCAATGTCATCTCCTATTAGCCCAGAATTCTAATTAGGTAGTTATATAATTCCTCGTGGGATCGATAACTCTACTATTTCACTTTATTACTTGTTCGACTAGTGCACATGCTAGCATCCGATTTTGCTCGTGTCAACATTTTTCACCTCAAATTTTGGCGTCGTTGCCCGAGAATTATTTTTAACTGCTAATCTGATTTCAAGCTTCTTTGCGATTTTATTTTATGTCACATTCGCTTTTCCTCTAGTGTTGTATAAGTTTTTCAAGATGTATCTTTTGTACACAACTTGACCTTCAAGCACACCTCATCTACCCTCAATGGCGAAGAAGAAAACAAACTCTAGCCAGCAAATTGAGGAGAATAAAGAAGCTGAAATGCAAAACAAAATTCAGAAAGAGGCGACATCTATGAAACCTCAGCATAATCAATAAGAAATTCACCTCATGGAACCATTAGCTCTCATCACAAATATGATGAATTCTATGCTGAAGAAACTCTCCATACAACAAGACCAAATCACCAATTTGGAGAGACAGACGTCGAATTTAAGGCAGCAGAACAAAAGTCCAATTGGCGTCAAACCAGTAACAACACTTGAGAGCAATCCTGAGGAGATGGTTGGCAAGTTCATTGCAACAATTGAAAGAAAACTAACATTGCAAGACTGTTGAATCTAGGATCCCGAGATTGTTTGGATGATCACAAATTTGTAAGGGAACTTAGTTTGTACTAATCATCTATTGAATTGATCTTTGAAAGACAGGATTTTTATGTTCAGTAAGTAATAGGTTGACCAAGGTTGAAGAATGGATGACCTATGTACAAAGAAGACATAAAGAAAAATTTTAAGTGTGCATCGGTCGTCCAAAGGATGTGAAGTGGTCAACCTATGTGAAGAACAAAGATCGAAGAAATGAAGCCAGGTACTGAGCGGTCGACCAAAGTTGTAGAGTGGACGACCGAAAACAAGGATGAACAGGAAAGGTCGTTCAGTGAGGAACAGTGGGCGACCGAAGGTTCTACGTCATCAGTACAAAGGTTGGAGAATGGGCGCTCCAGGGAGAAGTGGACGCCCTATGATGAAGTTTAGCCGATGATGAGATGACTAAGGAAGGAACGGTCGTCCGAAGATGAACAACGGATGACCATAGAGCTAGAGATAAAGACAATGGACGTCCAAGGGTTTCAGAGTGAAGACAGTGGACGATCGAAAGATTGTCGTTGTAAAAGGACGTTCGAAGGCTCATGAGTTGCAACAACGGACGACCAAAGCAATGATAGAAGGAAGTTCGATCGACCG
This sequence comes from Pontederia paniculata, assembly GCA_001647135.1. Lineage (NCBI taxonomy): Eukaryota > Viridiplantae > Streptophyta > Magnoliopsida > Commelinales > Pontederiaceae > Pontederia > Pontederia paniculata. Next base: position 16,506 of record LTAE01004953.1, on the reverse strand, counting down.
AAGGTGGAGTGCGGACGACCGATGGATTTCAGACAAAGACAAAGGTCGTCTGAGAGTCTTGGTGTGAAGACAAGTGGACGTCCAGAAGTTTGTAAGGTCTAAAGTGAAATGAAGAAAGGTCAACTGAAGGATTAGCGACGACTGATGAGGAGAGAAAGGTCGTCCAAGAGCTGAAGAGACAAAGCAGCGGTCGACCAGTCCATCTGACTATAGAAGGAAAAGACGTCCAAGGAATCTGAGAGTTGTCAGAGGACGTCCGAAGAATGTCAGAAGAAGTTTTGGCGGATATCCGAGGATCTCAGTGGAAAATGAGCGGACGGCCAAAGTAATGAGTAAAGAGATAGCGGACGTCCGAGGATCTCAGTGATGAATGAGCGGACGACCGAAGTGCTCAGAGAAGAAGAAGCGGACGTCCGAGAGATTCAGGGAGAATCAACGGACGACCAAAGAGGTGTCAAAGGTGTTGGCACAAGTCAAGTCGGTCGACCAAAGATGAAGAGCGGGCGACCGAAGTATCTTGACAGAAGTCTTCAGCTCAAGGAGTGGACGTCCGAGGGATTGGTGTTCAATCAGCGGGTGACTAGAGAATAGTTCAAAATGGCACAAGTCAAGTCAGTCGACCGAAGATGAAGATGGGGCGACCGAAGAATCTTGGCAGCGGTCTTCACCTCAGGGAATGGACGTCCGAGAAGATTAAGGTGCAATCAGCGGACGACCAGAGAAGAGTTGAAGATGGTACAAGTCAAGTCAAGCGACCGCATATGAAGAGTGGGCGACCGAAGGAGCTTGACAGAAGTCTTCAACTGAAGAGTGAACGTCCGAGAAGATTGGTGTGCAATCAGCGGACGACCAGAGAAGAGTTGAAGATGGTACAAGTCAAGTCGGGTGACCACAGATGAAGAGCGGATGATCGAAGGAGCTTGACAGATGACTTCAACTGAAGAGTGGACGTCCGAGAGGGTTGGTGTGCAATCAACGAACGACCAGAGACAAGTTGAAAAGGTGAACCCAAGTCAAGATCGGTCGACCAAAGGTTTGACGGACGACCGAAGGAACTTGACTGAGGAACAAAGGCTTGAGACTCTGAACTGCGGACGTCCAAAGGCAAATGGTGGACGACCGGAGCACTGAGCACAATTTCAAATGGAGACTTCACCAGAGTGACCGTCGACCGAAGCAGAGGAAATGGACGACCGCGGGGTAGGTGAAGAGTACTATACTTGCATTAACGACTAGTTTTTCTGAGAGAGCAATTAGGTCGTTGAGTGTAGAGTATATATTGTAATCCCAAGAGTCTTGGGAAGTTAACTTTGGCAAATTAGAAATCCGAGAGCTTGAGTGAAAGCCTTAGTTCCTCCTTCTGAGTATTCGAGTGATGAATCCAGGATAGAAGGAAGTGTGTTGTTCAAGAGTGAACTTGTAAGAGGTTATCTCCTTGTCCTCTGAGAAAGAAAGGAGAAGAAGTTGTAAGGGAGCCTTCGCCCATTGAAGAAGGAGTTTAGTGATCTCCAGAGGTCTCGAGTTTGAGAAGGCCAAAGCAAATATGTAAGCTAGGAGTTCGGCCAAACCTCGTCAACAAACCATTGTTTGTTTGTTTGTTCTTCTTATTCTTCTTTATATTTGCACTTGTATGCTTCCGCTACGTAACTACCTTAGAATCATCAAAAAATTTAATACACCAATTCACCCCCCCCCCTCTTGGTGCCATCTAGATCCTACAAAGACCAACTCATCAAAAGTCTGGAATCAGAGCTGAGAGAACTAAAAAATAAAAATGAAAATAATGAAGTGGTCCATCAACTCGAACGTCAACTCAAATTCGATGATATAGGACCAAAGTTGCATGCATTAGAGAATCAGGTTGCGCAATTGATTCCTCCAAATGCTAATTCTGAGAAGAAGATCGAGGAGGACGCACCAATCATTATATGTCTGTGCCACTATTCACACCAATGAAGATGGTGGCCAAGAAGGAAATGGACTATCGAATGGCATGTCAAAGAGACAAGTGAACATGCAATTGGAGATGAGAAAGTCAGAAGGAAGTGCTCTCCTTTGGATTCTCCTAATACTCCAACATTACCACATAAGACACCAAAATATTTGCCACCACAGCTCCAGAAAACATAAATTATGGATCCATCGGAATCATCAACGCAACGGTCACCAAACAAAGCCAAAGAATTACCAAAATACATACCAACTGTCACACTCCAATATTTTGCAATGTGTTTTAGTTCCCAGGATCATAGAAGTTGTTATTAATAAAGTTTTACACCTTATTGGATGCCTTAACGATTACATTATCTTTAGCATTTACATAATTTCATGTTTTCAAAACTTCATTCTTCTTCATCCGGGTGCACATGAGTTTACTTCAGCTCAAGGAGATGTTTTGCCTTCGTCAACCTGAGTGATTCAAAGAGTAATAATGAGCTAAAGAGCCCAGTAAGCACAAGAACAAATAAAGGACATATGAATCAGAGAATGGGATCAATAAGGACGCATGACGAAAAGTATGACATAGTTTCTATCAACGAGTTGAAAAACCACTCATTGAGGCCAATAAATACTTGCAAACAAGATTCAAATCTACAATAGTAGAGACATGAACATAACATAGTGCGATCAAGTCAAATATTTAACATAAACTCGGTATCAAGCTCATAACATAACATATCCTTTCCACATCTAGAAAGATATTCATTCACGTCTGAATGAGCCATAAACTGGCTAGGGCGACTCGGGCCCATCATAACAAAGATCACATCATTTCTGAGGTGGCAGTAGCATTAAATACCGAGATGCATATGGATATTGCCAAGATTCATAAGGTTCAAACATAGGATAAGATTTAATGGCAAACACATATAGGACTTACAAATATCTTGGCAAATCATATCAATATAAGGGAGATACCAAAGATGTCAAGGATTCATACAAGAAGGGTTATGATTCAGTGAATCATATATATGAACTTAGATTGTCAACAAATCATATAAGAAAGCTTAGCATATCAAAGAAATATATGCAGAAGCATGAATACCCTTGCAATGCAATGTCAAGAAACATTGCAACGGATCTCAGAAGATCATATAGCAAGAATATTATTATAAAACAAAGGTCTATCAAAGCAAAGAAAGTCGAAGAGACATGCAAAGGGTTCATATAACAAAAATGAACCACAAGAAGATTATAATATCGAGAAGATATACAAAAGAGATTGAGATATCAAAGGATGGACAAAGAGACTTAGAAAACTAAAAAGGATCATATAAGAACAAAGAATCAAGGTAAGAATACTTATGTTAACAATCTTTTTACCACTAGTTTATCTTAGTACTCTTCTTAACCTCCCAATTTTCCTTTCACAATTTCTTTCACGATGGTGCACTTTCTCGTTCTTTAATACCTACCATGGATCCCTTTTATAGATGTTAGGTCGGTTCTAACCTTGGAGGGTGATAAAAGGAAAGGATGAAGTGAATAAAATAATATTTTCACATTGTCTAACAAGCCTAGGTGGCAACTATATACATAAGGCTCACTTTTCCATACGTGACACTAGTCATAAACTCATTGGACACAAATTACAGCTAGCAGCACATGGATGACAACTAGAACTTAGTTGTCATCCACTCATATAATTCATAAGTCCTTGGATAGATATTACAACAAAGCAAAGTGGTGGACAACTATCAATTGGTTGTCATCCACTAATATTACTTAAATTTTAAGTAATTTCAAAGGTTTAGCTTAAAACAAATGACAAGTTGACCATATAACATAATTATTTTTGCACAATTATGTAAATATCAATTCATCATATGCTTGATTAGAAGTGTGGGCATTACACCAACTACAACATTGCAATGGCGACCAAGGAGCCTCTTATTGAGACACAATCAACAACAACACAATCCACAATGTAGTCCAGAGAATGCTGTTGTACAACTTAAAAGTCCAACAATTAGAGACAAGGGAAAAGTCATTGATACAACCGGTGTAAGTTTTGATCGTGTTTGCTGAAATTCATCATGATGAGCATCAATGATGACATCACACTCCTGGTGAGATTGTTCCTTATTGTTTATTGCTTATCATTATTGATTTCATCATCATTCATACACCTCAGCATACACCGAACCAAGTCAAGCTAAAGACTTTATTAGAACTAATCTCCCTAAACCCTACCCTTTTTAGTTAGATTTCTCTTTCTTGATCTTAGATTTATTTTTTTTTCCTATTTTAGTCCCGGTCATATAAGCATCTGGTTGCCTAAATGGAATCACCCTAGCAACTCTAAATAATCACGGGCCATTATACGATGTCACGGGTCGTGATACCGGATGTCATGCCCCATGAGAAGTTATCACGGTCGGCAACAATCCAATCCAGCAGCACTCTAACTCCATCATGGGTCGTGATGTGCCATCACGGCCCGTAACACCTACAGACCGAGACCTTTTGACTTCACGAGTCATGACTCATGACAAGTCACGACTCATGATACTTCATCACAGACCCGATAGTAGCCATTTTGGATACCAAAGACAAGTCACGACTCATGACACTTCATCATGGGCCGTAAATCATCTCTAGTAGGCAATCCACCTGAATTTATCTCGACCCACGACCCATTAAAATTGATCACGAACTGAGGATCACATTCACGACTTCCATCACGAGTCGTGACCAACCATAATGGTCCGTAAGTTCGTAGCTACCAACTGCAAACTACTCGAAAGACCCGACTTACGGCCTGCAACAACCATCACGACATGCAAGAACCCATTTTCACACCGTCACGGACCATGACACCGCATCACGGGCAGTGACTAAACTGAATTAAAGCCACACCCACCACCTACCTGCAATTAAGGCTCAACGCCACGGTCCATGGAATTCCACCTCATTAAGTGCTCACGCCTCATAACTCCTCGCATCTACCTCGTAACGGCTTGCGAATGCCTCAAAACAGCCGCAACCGCATGCCATGAGGAGCCATCGCGACCCATAATTTTGACCATTTAATGTCATCGCCTCGTAATGGACCATCACCTTGAAACGACCGCAATAGCTTCACGCCTCCACCAGCTACTTCATGGCCGCAATAACTGCTTGTATGTGCTATATATATAGCTAACGCTTTGTGCATGTTCCTCATTGTGATTCATCCTTCTCCCGCTCCATCTGCAACGTCGCCGGTCATCTCGAAACGCCGGCCACCAACGTCGGCAACTGCAACTGATACATACGACCCGCTACACCAACTCACGGGCCGTGATAAAGAAGGAGAGCACCACCATCGCGGCCGCAACTGAAATCACGGGACATCACTTCAACCTTCACGGGCCGTATTGTGCATCACGCCCCGTGACCCCTTTGCATCAACGAATCAGCCGCGACGCCGCCACGCGCCACTAATTACGGGTCATAACTTTCATTACGCCTCATAAGTTCTTAGAAGAAGACGAGACCAGCAGCCACCGCTCGACGCGCCCCGTAACCTCCTTCACGAGCCACAACATTCAGCATCATGTGTCGTAACTCGGCATCACGACCCATGAAAGAGCACCTGACCGCGACGACAGCCTCTGCCTTGGCTATTACACCATCTCACGGACCGCAACTCAGTGTCTCATGGCCCGTTACTTCCCATAACGGCACGTGATCTTTCAAGCCAATCTCCTACCTTGGTCGTTACAGCGCCTCACGCCCCACAAATCAGATCTTCATGGCCCGTAATATCCCTTCACGGCCTCTGACAGCACTATGGCCAGTTCCAACCGCCCGAAGCGTGCCACTCGCCGACGCCAGGAGCTTGTTGACGAGCAATCTCCACCTGCAGTAGGCCTTATTCAAAGGCCACCTAAGAAGCTATTCAAAAAGACAAAGCATTGAGAGCGAGTGGATGTCCTCGCCACTCTTCGGTTGACTCCAACAAGATTCGTGCATGACGCTACGATGATGGAGTATAACCTGCACAACTTCATCCTTATGTTGTTCGAGAACATCGGCATGGACTTCTTCACCAACCAGTGATGGCCAACTTTCTCCCCTATTGCGTTCGAGTTCCTGAGCTCGTTCGAGATCAAGAAGGCCAGCGGGGACAGTCCATCTTATTCTTTTCAGCTCTTCCACACAAGGTTCAGCCTCACTCTGGCCGAGTTCAACGCCGTATACCAGTTCCCAAACCATGGGTATGTGTGTATTCCCAAGGATTTTGATGCTAGCGACTTCTGAAAGTGTATCACAGTGGCTGCCCACCTTAATTATCAAACGACAAAAAGTACGATGCTCCAAAATCCAGCCTTCCGATATGTACACAGGATCTTATCCAACTCTATTTTTGGGAGAGGCGACAACGACGGCTCAGTGATAGAACCAGAGCTATTTTTTTCTCTATTACATGACGACTGACACGCTTGTAAATGTGGGAGCATTTCTGGCACGGACTTTTAAGAAGCACTCAAAGAAAGACAAGGAGGCAATTGTTATAGGGGCTCTCATTACCCTAATTCTGATGCACCTCAGCCTAGACTTGGATGATCTTGACTCCCTAGGTGATTTATCATTTTTGGACCAGCGCATAGTCCGAGCGATGAAGCTTGAAGGTATTTGGCAAGGAGTCCCAGTATTTCTCTTCAAGGATTTAGACATGTTCTTGCTCTATTTAGAGACGAAGAGGTTCGATGCCTCCAACGAAGCCAACTGGATCCTACTGCCTTCAGATGCACCTCAGCAACCGCCTACAGTTCCACCTCGTCGAGCTCCACAACCTACCCAGCATGAGCAGTCCTACATGGATGTTGACCCTTCGAGTGTTCCTGTCGCCTATGACTTTTCTTCTATGTACTCTATATTGACTTCTTTGCAGGGCGACATCAGAGACATTAGAGACCGCCAGAAGAGGACTGAGAACATGGTCCGATGCATGCATGACTACCACGTTGAGCAGAGGTACTATGGAGCATTGTTGTTTTATCCACTGCCACCACCACCTCAGGAGTAGACTAGGTCATATTTGTTTCTTTGTATTTTTTCATTTCTGAGTCTTTGTGTTCATGCATTTTGTACCCTATCTTCGGCTGGGCCTAAACACTAAGGACAATGTTCAATTTAAGCTTGGGGTATGCATTATCATGCATCATATTTGCTTATGTTTTGCATATTTGCTTCATGTACTGCATATTTGCTTATTGCATTGTTATCATCTTGTAATGCATAGTTGTTATATCAATTAAAAATCCAAAAAAATTGAAAAATTGAAAATCCAAAATATCAAAGTGTTTCATACTTTGTAATGTTAACTTTCTGAGAATAATATTCAGAGACATCTTGTAGATAGCGAAATTTTAATGCCTTGAGTTTATCTCTTATCACCTGAACTTTTGGAAAATATGGATTGTAGAGTGTTGCCAAATAGAATCTTAGATACTTAGACTACAATTTTTTATTTATGTTTTGCATGTATTTTGTATTATTATTGATAATATTACTTCTTTACTGAACCATTAAGTGTATGTTGAGCTTATTACAGCAATTAAGTTATATAATTATATTTTAAAACTTTTATGTTTAAGTAGTTGAGGAGGTTGTGACGTGTGTTATCCGGAACCTTGGAGGGTTCGGGTTATTAGATCCATAGGGGTTCTTTCCTGGTGACCTAAGGCCATCTGGTCTGGGATCCACTGGTCGAAAACCCACTACATGGACCTCCTTGTGCAAAATGAAGAAGCACACTAACAACCAATTCACTACTATGATTTGAATCTTGACTCAAAATCTGGGAGAGTTCGGGCAAGTAAGCTCGAGGGGTGCTACATCGCTTGTTGCCCTAAAGCCATTTGGTCTAGGAGTCATCAGCAGAAAGCTCGCTACACGGACCTCCTTGTGTAATCTTGTGTGAAGACTAGAATCTGAAAAAGAAATTGATAGAAAGAACAAAAATTTTGAAAACCAAATTATATTGTTAAGCTCGATGTACACGTGTTTTGGTAGTGAAGTTCTTATTTGATATACTAATCATTGGTGCATGTAGGGCTGAACTTGAAAGGGTATAAATGTGTTTAAGTACCAGGAATCTATGAGGCTGGGATTAGTCATATTGTGGAAAGAAGTTCTTGTGATGAGTGAATAAATGAAGGCAAGAGAATAGTTATTCTCTAGGGTGGAAGCAATGATTGCAAATTTATTTCCTTAGTTTTGCTCTGAATATTGCTTGAGGACAAACAAATATCTAAGCTTGGGGTTGTTGATCCATGCATTTTACAATAGATTTTAGGGCCTGCATTAGACATTATTTTAAGTCATTCTATGAGTGCATGCATCTATTTTCTGTTTTGATTATATTCTTCCAAGTCCGGAATCTACACTTGTTTGGTGACCTTTTGTAGTAAATCACATGGAAAGATGGAAAAAGAATCAAAATCAACTGAATATCGCAAATGGACGTGCTCGGGAGGAAGAAATCAATATCTACAGCCATCACGAGCCATGACCACATGTTACGGGCCGTGATGCATCAGTATTAGCAGCAGGAAGTCCATAACGAGCCGTAAACATCGTCTCAACCTGTCGAAAGCAATACATATTCTAACTCACGAGTTACAGGTCGTGACCATATATCACGAGCCATTATGAAGGATATCACGATCGCGATGCGCGTATCATGACCACTTGCTGAAGCTCTGCAATTACAACTCCAGACCATCACGGGCCGTTACACTCTGTTACGGTTCGTGAAGTCTAATCTCATGGAGCATCATATTACGACATCGACAAAAGCGGCAGATTATTAAGTGCAGAAGAATTACAAGCTGTGGTGCACTGTTACAGGCCATAAGATTTGAAGAATCCTATAGCAAAAGCTACCCGGCGCCCGAGTTACGGGCCGTGACGTATGATCATGGCCGTGACGAATCAAGGAACAACGAAGACACCTATATTTATGAGCCGTGAAAGCTTGTCACGGGTCGTGATGAAGGTATGCAGTTTGATATGTAGGATCTGGAATGGCACCAAGAGGGGGGGTGAATTGGTATATTAAAATTCTTTAGTTCTTCTTTCTATAATCTAGATGTGTTATGATTAGCGGAAGCAAACAAGTATGAATATAAACACAAATAGAGAGAGAAGAGTAAGAAGAACAAACACAAGAACAAACACAAAGTTTGTTATCGAGGTTTGGCCGAACTCCTGGCCTACGTCCCCGCTCTGATCTTCTCCACGAGATCTTTGGAGTTCACTATGTCCTTCTTCAAGGGCGAGGCTCCCTACAAATCTCCTTTCTTTGTATTGAGGACAAGGAGAACAACCTATTACAATGTAATCTCTCAAGCTCTCTTGAACCCTTCTCAAA
>LTAE01004952.1:0-30218 GCA_001647135.1 Pontederia paniculata | reverse complement strand
ACGTAGGAGATCCATCTCCGAACCACGTAAAATCTATGTGTGTTTTTCTGTGTTTCTTGTGATCTTTCTACTTCTGTTCTTCGTATTTTCCAACAGAAATGAAGCCCACAATTTATATGTGAGGCTTCACTTAATTTGTAGCTAAATATTTTTTGCTGCATATTACTGAACTCCTTTCTTTCTATATATTAGTATGTGTTTGTCACTGCCTCCCATCTCAGATGATTTCTTTCTATATATTAGGTTGTGTTTGTTGTTGCCTCCCATCTCTCATTTGAAAGGGTAGAAAAGATCTCTTCCCAATATGCAAACTAATTATGAGACTCCCTTTTTAGTCCATGAAATAAAATGGTTAAATTTGTGGTTGGGACATGGGTCGTCGTTAGCTTCCGGTAGCTATATCGATTAATGACTCAAGTAATTTTTGTTTAGTAGAATTACCAATGGATATAATTGTTTTGTATTAGTATCTTAACAAATTCTAATTGTTGAAATAAAAGGCTTGTGGTATATATAATGGAATGTTTAACTAATTTTATGTACTACAAATTCCAAGTTGAATTTAAACAAATATGAGATTTTATAAAAGAAAAAAAATGAGTGGGTAACTCATCTCTACTTAAAATTTCGTCTAAATATTCAAAATTCTCAGTAATTTTAATACAGAAAAATAAAATTCACCGTAGCATTTTTAGAGTCGCTATTTATGAATATTAAATTTCAATTTTTTGAGATTAAGATATACTTGTAATTTTAGACGTTTACACAAATTTAGAACTTCGGTTACAAGCTAAATTATTTTGGAAGCAACTCATTTATAAAATCCTTTGAATTGGCATTTTGTCTCAATTGACGGGTTAATTAGTTCTTTAATTTCTATGTAAATAAAAAGGCGCCATGGGAGATGATGATCTAATAAATACAAACTGTTGAATCTAGGATCCCGAGATTATTTTGATGATCATAAATTAATGAGAAAATTTAGTTCGTATTAATGATCTTTAATTTGATGTGTAGAAGACAGACTTTTTACTTTCAGTTAGACGTAGGTCGACCAAAGTCGAGAAACGGATGACCTATGTACAGAGGAGAATAGAAAAAAAAAACCTAAGCATAGAGTGATCGTCCTAAGGATGTGAAGAGGTCGACCAAAGTAAGGAGCAAAGACTGAAGATATGAAGCTAAGTACTGAATGGTCGACCGAGGTTAAATAATGGACGATCGATGACACAGTCAAGCAAGAAATGTCGTCCGATGTGTACTAGTGAAAAGAAATGACTGGCCGAACGTTCGAATCTGTAGTACAACGGATGAAGGATCGGGCGCTCCAAGGTTGAGTTGACGCCCCATGATGAAAATGAATGAAGTTGTTTTGAGGTGAAGCCAAGAGAGGTCGTCCGAAGATTTCAAAGTAGAAACAAGACAACCGAAGAAGTCAGAAAGCAAATTATAAAGGCAAGAGTGGTCGTCCAAGATTTTCGTAATAGAAGCAGTGGGCAATCAAAGTACTTAGAAGAAAAGTCGAGGAGCTCTAAAATCAGGAAAAGTCGTCCAAAGCATTCAGTAAAGAATCAGCGGACGATTGAAGGATTTGAGTTCAAAAGCAAAGGTCATCCGAAAAGGTTCAGTGTTGAATCAGTGGGCGACCAAATGTGTGCATAAGTAGAAGTAAAGTCAAGACAGGTCGTCCAATGATTTGGGTAAAATTAGTGAATGACCAAAGAAGTTGATCGAAGAAAAGAAGAGGTTGTCCGCTTTAGCTGAGTTGTGTCAGAGGACGACCAAAGCATGTTAGAAGAATGTTAGAGAAAAAGAAGAGGTCGCCCATAGTGCTTAGGGATAAATGATTGGACAACCGAAGAAACTATAAGGACGAAGAAAGGACGCCCATAGTATTCAGCGAAGAATAAGTGGAGGCCGAAATATGTCAACAAAGAAACAAAGAACGTCCAATAGTTTCGAGAGAAATCAAAGGACAAACAAAAAAGTTCAGAAGAAAAACAGAGGTCGCCCGATGGATTCATGGAGAATCGGGCGGACGACCTAAGTAAGTCTCAAGAAAAACTAACAAAGAAAAGAGAGGTCGTCCGAAGTATCTGAGAGTAATTAGTGGGTGACTGATGAAGACTTAAAAGATATCAACCAAAGGCAAGAGCCAAACAGAAGTTGTTCGAAGTTCCTGAGTGACAGCAACGGACGACTAAAGAATGGTTGAAGAAAAGTGTTCAAGACAAGATAGGTCAACCAAAGAATTGGTGATCAATCAGCAGAAGACCGTAGGAGCTTGACGAAGAAACTTGAAGGAAGCAAAGGTCGCTCGATGCACTTAATAGAAAGCAGTGGACGACCTATAGAAGCTAGAAGAAGGAACAAAGGCTGAAGTTCGTGGTTGCGGACGTTCGAAGGTGAACGGTGGACGATCGAAGCACCAGACGGCAGATTAACGGATGGGTTCACCAGAGCAGCGGTCGACCGATGAAGCAGAAGCAATCTACCGAGGAGTAGGTGAAGAATATTGTTGATGCATGCATTTTATAACATATTTTAGGTTCTGCATTAGGCATAATTTTGAGTCATTTTGGCATCACATGCATCTATTGTATTTTTTATTTGTTCATATTGTTTTGAGTCATTATTCTACTCTTGCTAGTGACTATTTTGTAGGAAATCAATTGAAGAGACTAAGGGTTGGGATCGTCGAACAAAAGAGCACATTCATGAAGCAACATTTAGCACTCATCACGGGTCGTGACAATCTATTATATGTCGTGATGAAGGCATAAAAGAAGCAATTCAGCTGTCACGAGTCGTTACACACCATCACGACCTATCCAGTGGTCAATGCAAGTTCAACCCAATCATTACGAGCTGTTATTTGATGTTAAGAGCCCTAAGTCATGAAAAATGCAACTTCCAGCGTCAAATATCCCATGTTATGGGCCGTTACAGTTCATCATAGGTCGTGATATTGCATTTCACGGACCACAACATTTCATCACGGGCCGTGACAGACCCTGTTACAACCATTAAATTTGTTACAACTCATAACAACACGTGTAGTTTTGTCCATTTTCACTCAAACTTGAATCTTTTAAAGGAATTTTGATGGAAAAATATTTCTAAACATATCCAAACTCTTTGAGGATCAAAAGAAAACATTTTTTTATAATATTTGAAGGTGTTCTAAAGAAGGAATTCTCAGTCACAAACATTGTTATGCATTCAACTAGATATTTTCTTATCTTTGGATGGAAAGGTTTACAAACTATCTCAAACTCTATGGAAACCCTAAAAACACCTTGGGAGCTATAAATACTCGTGGAGAACCAGAAAGAGACAAGAGATAAAGAAAAAGATAAAAAGATATAGAGAGACAAAATTGAAGAGAAGAAGCCAGAGGGATCTTTTGGACCCTTGAGCAAATTTCAAATCTTTTGGAGACGAAAGAACAACAAGACGTTGAAGATCTTCTACTGAGATAGTTTGATTTCTTATTTTTTTGGAAGAACTATTTTCTTTGTTTAGTTATTTGTGTTAGGAACTTCTGAACCTTATTTGGATTGAGTTTTATTGATTTGTTTCTTTTAAAACACGATTGTCTTCCTTAATGTTTTATTTTCTCTGTGATGATCATAAAGTTTGATTATTGATTGTTTAGTGTAATTGATTTCATTGGTCTGAGTATTAGGAGGGATTGATCATTGAAATTTAAGTCATAGCAATTTGTGTCATAATCTATATTACTCGCGAGAGATTCTAGGTTGTGTGGCATGTTGATTGGACTTGGTTAAGCGGTCAACATTATAAGTTTTGCATCGTTAAAGCATCTTAGGTTTAGATTGATTTAGGGTGGATTCGTTTGAACATCCTCAATAAATCTGAACCTAAGATAGGTGATTGCGTCTGTTTAGAGGATCACATCTTAAGCAAACCTTAGTCCATCAATAGAATAATTCGAATTCAATTTGTTCTAGTCGTGAGATAGAGTCCTAAATCTTCCAACTTAATTTCATTTGATCTCATCTGACCTCATCTCTGGAATTTTATCTTTTCTCATCTTTTATCTTCTTAATTTAAACTGAAATTAATATTTTCTCTTCTACTTTTGAATTAGACAAGGCTAGGTTACATTAGTCCTCGTGGGTTCGACATCCTTACTCTTTTCATTTTATTACTTGAACGACTAGTCCGCTTGCTAATGTATTTAGACCGCAACAAGTTTTTGACGTTGTCGGGGATTTGATTTAGGTCATCAAGTTTTTTGGCGCCCTTTTTAGGGATTAATTTTTAACTTACTTGTCTAATTTCATTAGTAACTTGAGATTTTTATTTCTATTTTCTGTCACGTGAGAATCATTACTGCATATCCCTTCACATGTTTTTTTTAGTGTTGTGTTAAGTTTCAAGTTATATCTTTATACACAACTTGATAAATTGAGCACCCACAATGGCGAAGAAACAAGGCAAGTCAAAAGCACAAAGTGAGTGCAAAAAATTTCAAAGCAAGATGAAGTCCATGGAGAAATTCAACTTGAGAAGTGTGAAGCATCATCGACCCATCAACTGAAAGACACATCACAAATCATTCGAGTTGGAATTAATCTACCTGGACATAGTGCTAGCAAGCCATCCTGTCAATCCGAAGAGGAGGACATTTCAAATGATCCACTCGCCATGCTGGCACATATGGTGGGCATGCTAGTACAGCCATGCAAGAAGAGTACATCAAAAGCATGGAGAATCAGATTTCATAAATTAAAGGACACATTACAGAGACATGTGGTGTCCTCAAATCATCAATAGAGTCAAGGGTCAAGTTGGAGAACATGCTTGGTCAAGTTGTATCTACAATTCGGGACAAATTTACCCAACAAGACTAGTTGATCAAAAACTTGGAAGCCAAATTGACTCACTACAAAACCACAACAAAGTAGTTCATTATCTTCCTCCTCCCCAGCAAGCAGAATTTCAACTCAAAATTGAACACATGGAGGTAAAATTTCAAGCATTAGAGAAGCAAATTGCGTAATTGTCTTCTCAAATTGTTGAATCTCAAGAAGCTGCTGAAGGACCACCTGATGTTATTTATCCATTCCACCAACAAAACTTTTATCACAGAAGGTGGAGAGTGAATGGGATAAGCAAATATATCATGGAGGATGGAAAAATCCAAAGGAGGAGCTCGCCTTTGGAAACTCTAACAATTTCTACAGCTACATCTCCTACTCACCCACGACCACATGATGAGAGAGTGACACCATCTGCATTACCAACACCACCACCACCAAGATTAGATGCACCAAATTCATCCAAGCAATGGAGACCAAAAAGCCCAACTCCAAATCAGCTAGAGGAGAAATTGAAAACTCAAAACAATGGCAAAGCAAAAATCACTTCAGAAGGTTACCATAAGTTGGAGACAATTGGGTGCATCATCACTCGCAATTCCCTTCATTCTCAAAATTGAACATCAATTGGAGGCTGGAGTCTACGACGTTAAATAATAACACTTGTTGGGAGGCAACCCAATTCGCTCACTTTTCTTTAGTTTTCATTTGGTTTTAGTTAAGTCATTTGTTTTCAGATCTCTCACAGAATCTCTTCAAATTTTGTTGTGACCAGGTTCTAAGTGAAGAAAGGAGTCATAATGCTAAACACAGGAAGGGCCAATTGATTCATCACATCCTAGTCACTAAGGCAGTTGGTTGTCTTGGTCAAATTCTCAGCCTTAGCACCTTCCTTCTCTTCTGTCATGGGCTGTGACATCTTGTCACGGGCCGTGAGTCCCAATATTATATCCGGCAAGAAGCAATCACAACCCGCAATAACCCCAACTTTCCAGCACTTAACTTCATTACGGGTCGTAACACCTGTTCACGGCCCGTAAACCAATTCCTGGAGCTACACTCGATGCATAACGGGCCGTGATAATTTCTTCACGAACCTTGCCATAGCAAAAGCTGAGCCTCAACAATTTATCATTGGCCGTAACCTTGTGTCACGGGCCGTAACTCACCACTGGCAGTCGACCACCAATTGAAAATACCCGACCCACGTCCCGTGAGTTCATTACGACCATCTGATAACACCGTAACATCATCGTCACGGATCATAATATTTTATCACGGCCAGTAAGTTGCCATGTTCATATCAGCTACCATTTTTACCCGACTTACGGGTCGTTACAAGTTGTAATGGGCCGTGATGAACTTGAATCTCGTGGCTCCATGTGCCACCGTCATGCCCCGCAACAACCTTCATGACCCGCAACTGTCTTCATGACCCGCAAAGCATCATCTCACGGGTCATAACCTAGTTTCACGCCCCGTAACATTCTACTATTTCAAAATCTACTACTGCCTAAGCCATGACAGTGCTTCATGCCCCAGAATTCAATCTTTCACGGCCCGTGACCATCTACAACGGGCTGTGACCATTATGGCAAGCTCCCAGCAGCAACCATCTTATATGGTGACTCGTTAGTGTTCCGGTAACTTATTTCTCTGCTATATATTCTATTCTAACTTCTATGTAGGGAGATTTGGGACATTCGCGATCATCAGGAGAGGATGGAGAACATGGTCTGACACATAATTATCATGTGGACCAAGGTCATTACAAAGCGTTGCTATTCTACCAGCTCCCTTAGCCTCCATCGCCACAGGAGTATATCAGGTCGTATTTGTCATGTTTGTTATTTCTCGAGTCATTTTTACTTTCTTTTTATGCATTGTTACCTTCCCTTCGGTTGGGCCTAAACATTGAGGACAATGTTCGATTTAAGCTTGGGGTAGTTGCATTCTCATGCATCATATTTGCTTAGGTTTTGCATTTTTTATTTTCTTTTATTGTCATCATATTATTGAAAATCTAAACAAAATTCAAAAATTCAAAAATCCAAAAATATAATTTACATCTTACTACCCCTTGTTAACATCTTATTGTCTTTCTTGTCAAACTCAAAGACGTCTTTTAGATCTATGAAATTCAATTGCTACTTTGTTTATTGTATATCATTTGAGACTTGAATACTGAAACTTGAGTCTTGTCACTTAGAAATATGAATTCTTAGACGATAGTCTTGTTTAGCATTATATATTCTAATTTCTTTAGCCTTGAAAGTGACAGCATTTTTATTGAACATCTAAGTATCTTTTGGGCTTAAGGTTTGAAAAAAATAAATATTTGAAAAAAATGCATTATGTGAAAATTGAATATCTGAAAAAAATTTGAGAGCAATTTGATGCTCTAAGTATTCTTTAGAACCTTGGTGAGTTCGGGCAAGTAAGCTCGAGGGGTTCCTTAACACCTGTTGCCCTAAGGTCATATGGCTTAGGTGTCATCAGTCAAAAGCCCACTACATGGATCACAATGTGCAATATGAAGAATTACTTAAGTATCAACTTGATTTCTCTGTAGTTCAACTCTTTACACAGAATCTGGGTATGTTTGAGTGAGTACACCAATAGGGGACCCTTAAATACTGGTGACTTAAGACAGAAAAAAAAAGAAGAGGTCGCCTGTTGTAGCTGAGTTGTGTCAGAGGACGACCAAAGTATGTAAGAAGAATGTCAGAGAAAAAGAAGAGGTCGCCCATAGTGCTCAGGGAGAAATGATTGGACAATTGAAGAATCTATAAAGGACGAAGAAAGGACGCCCAAAGTATTCAGCGAAGAATAAGTGGAGGCCAAAATACGTCAGCAAAGAAGCAAAGAACGTCCTATAGTTTTGAGAGAAATCAGAGGACGAACAAAAAAGTTCAAAAGAAAAGCAGAAGTCGCCTGATGGATTCATGGAGAATCAACGGACGACCTAAGTAAGTCTGAAGAAAAACTAACAAAGAAAAGAGAGGTTGTCCGAAGTATCTGAGAGTAATCAGTGGGCGACCGATGAAGACTTAGAAGATATCAATCAAAGGCAGGAGCCAAGAAGAGGTCGTCTGAAGTTTCTAAGTGACAGCAACGGACGATCAAAGAATGGTTGAAGAAAAGTGTTCAAGTCAAGATAGGTCGACCAAAGGATTGATGTTCAATCAACAGGCGACCGAAGGAGCTTGACGAAGAAATTTGAAGGAAGCAAAGATCGTCTGATGCACTCAGTAGAAAGTAGTGGACGTCCTATGGAATTAGAAGAAGAAACCAAGGCTGAAGTCCGTGGCTGCAGACGTTCAAAGGTGAACGGTGGACGACCGAAGCATCAGATGACAGATTAACATATGAGTTCACTAGAGCAACGGTGAAGAGTATTGTACTTGCATTAATGACTAGTTTTTGAAAGAGAGAGAGAGATTAGACATTTGTGTAAAGGTATAAAACTCAGTACCAAGAGTTTTGGGAACTAACTTTGGCAAATTGATTAGTGAACTTGTAAGCTTGAGTGAAAAGTCTTAATTCTTCATTCTGAGCATTCTAATTAGAATCCAGAATAGAAGTGTGTTAATTGAGTGTTCAAGAGTGTGCTCAATTGTAAGATGTTCTCTCTTTGCCCTCGAAAGAAAGAAAGGAGAAATGAAGTTATAAAGGAGCTTTCGCCCTTGAAGAAGGAAAGCTAGTAATCTCCGAAGATCTCGAGTTCGAGAAGACCGAAGCGGGGACGTAGACCAAGAATTCAGCTAAACCTCGTCAACAAATCTGTTATGTTTGTTTACTTTTTTACACTTAATTTTTATTTGCATCTAATATGTGATTGCATTCGCTGCATAAACATAATCTAGGGCAAAAAGTTTTAATACACTCTCTCTTGGTGTCATCTAATCCTATTGATATGAATATATAAAGTAATTTATGGTGTGCATTCAATTTTCACAATCTTACCAAGGTTCGAAAGACGGCAAATTTTTTTCAGATGTTTATTTTTTTCTCTTTCGTTATATAAATTTCTAGTTGGTTTTTCTCCTTCGCTATACATTAAGCCAGCTATAATAAAATAAATAATCAATGAACTATATGTAAGGTCTGAATAAAAAGCATGTAGTTATTTTTCTTGTATAATTTTCCTACCTAGTTCAATTATATGAATATATAAAATAATACATATCCATTTTGTGCTACAAAAAATCTATTTATACATGTAGTATTATTGTATGTATATGTGTGTAGTAAAGGAATTGTAAAATCCACGATGATTAATTAAAACATTTAATTTCATGAACACCATAATTACTATCGTGTTCATTTTTCTTCACTTGCTCCTCTTTACTTCGGCCATTCTTATTATCCTTGTACTTTGAGTCTGTCTAGAACAATATCATTTAATTAGGGAAGTCGCTCTTGATCAAAATTTGATTAGTTTATATCGAAGATAAAAATAAGTAATCATCAGTTATAGTGATTTCATGAGTCAAGTAGTAATTAATGGGTAACCTATATTATAAAATATTTTCTGCCTCTAGCTGCCACTTAATAGGTTGTTCACTTAAAGAAAATAAAACAAAGGCTACACGGGAGCTTGTCTTCTTGTTTGGAACTTCATGGTACTTCGCCAGTCATTGTTATCTCAACTCTCTCTAACGGTGCATTGGATGCTGCCCCAACCACTGAGCTATGAAATCATCATGTCTGCGACAAGTTTGCGGAGTTAAAGAACTGGATGATTGCCTCGATCACTTTGGTTTTATTCCTCAATTTCTGAACTTTTCATATCATCAAAAAGATCTTATATGTATATATTGTGCTATTACATTTTTTGTGATATGATTGATTTAAATGAGAAGTTGTGGGATATGTGAAACACCTCCTACTCATTTATTCATTTCCAATGTAGTAATGTACTTGTTTACATCTGATCAAGTTTATAAGTTTGCAGTTAACATATATATATTATATTTCGATATATGAAAATTTAAAAATAAATAGCACTTAATAAGTATTAATATTGCAATCAAATGTTAGGAC
Organism: Pontederia paniculata; assembly: GCA_001647135.1. Classification (NCBI taxonomy): domain Eukaryota; kingdom Viridiplantae; phylum Streptophyta; class Magnoliopsida; order Commelinales; family Pontederiaceae; genus Pontederia; species Pontederia paniculata. The sequence goes on along the minus strand of LTAE01004952.1, from coordinate 20,325 downwards.
TACTCCACGTATATATTTATGTTATAAATTTCGATGCAAAGTTACACAATGTATTGCAGATTTTGTACGATCCGTTCACCTTACGGCTATTTATGTTTTCATTATTAATGTTAAATAGCTGCAAGGTCGATCGATACTATGACTAAAGTGTGTTTAGCTCATTTTTATCTGTTCTATGTGACACTTGTGTTTGTCTTTGTTTAGGAAGAAGAAATTTGAATAAAATATTTTGTCTGATTGTTTACGCTTGACACAATTACGATCAAGAAATATTATTTTTAGATGGATCAAAATATAATATACAAATTTGAAAAAAAAATCTATCGAAAGATTAAAAAAAAAGATATTTTTCCCTCTTAGGAGAATGTTATATTTCAGTCTCCCACTTTTTCTCTTTTTTTTTTCTACATTCGATGTTCAAAGGAACAATTTCCGTGAATATGATTCATGTTAACGATTGAGCTTCCTAATTACCGCATAATGTGTATACTCTGTCTGTAGGCCTAACAGTTTGTTGGGCTCCTAATTTTATTATTCTTAAAACAACGTAACGAAAACTCGTTCCTATAGTTAAACCGAGAAATTGAAAGGTTCTTATTTGATTCCAAAGACAACCGTGTCAACCGAAACAATTAAAAATTTATTGCTTTTCATGTATTTGATAGATCCTCGTCGTGCAGTTTGTGAATAATCTTTCCATGTTTTCTTGCAAGGCCAACTTGGCCAACTGATGGTGAAGTGACCCATTTTATGGACCAAAACACATACTAGAAAACAACAGGGACCATATAAGTTAAGAACGTCACTTTTAATTTAAATATCATGATAATGTATTAATTTCCATCAACTAAAGAAAAGAAAAGAATTGCCGAATCATGCAACTTTTTTTAGACCCTAATTTTGAGGTGAAGAGGACCATTAACCTATGACTATTGAGGTGATATCTTAATTTATTAGCTAATTGAACTAATCAATCACTCTTAATTCAAATCATGTATTTTGATATTCTTTTCTGAGTAGCTGAAACGAAACCAATGAATATCCATAGTATATCAATCTGTTCCTTCTTTCCACATCTAGCTGTGTGATCTGAATAAAGATAAAGTGGAAGCTCCATATATTTTTAACCTCATTTGTACTATAATTTGTGATGGCCTCCATAAACGTTTGCTAGACGGATTCGACGAGGGAGACGTTTGTGATTTCGCTTTCATGCATTCGCATTCTCTTAAATTTTTCCGCCCTTTTTCCAAGAACAAGATGTAAAAGAAGAAAAAGCGAAAAAGTAGAAGCATAAACATACAAGTCGACCTACAAAATAGCAACCACCTCCGATGTTTGTGCTGCATGTTGTGTTTTTATCGATGAAAAAATATGAGTTTCTCAGTGTTTAGCAATAACAAAAAAAACATTTTTTTTATTGACCCAGAAGTTGTATACAACAGAAACAAATTTTCTCCTCTTATGTTGTCTCGAGTATTATATATATGTAAAAGAATAATTAATATATATATTTTATCAGATGTCATAGATTATTTTACTTAGAAACAAATTATAGATTAATTATAGTTAATTTGAGATGGCAGTGTTGACAAAAGATGGAATTTTTATGTTATTTTTTATATCTACAAGTTAAATAAGCTCATAGTAATCTTGTTAAAAATTAATTATAGTTAATTTGAGATGGCAGTGTTAATCATTTGTGTCAACCAATTTTGATTTGTTTTAATAATATTATTGATATATGTTTGAGAGTGGGAAAAAAAGGGGATATTACTGTTATGCATGTGATAGTTCGGATGGGAGAGTTAGATAGAGAACACAATCATAAATAACTCTACAGAAAAGTTTCAATATTTTAAAGGTGAAAGTAATTATATGTACCACACTTCCATGTAGCACATGAACGGATTTGAGTCCGTACAAAAAAAATTATCATGAGTAGAACTCTTAATAGAAAATTCATGCACTACACATTTTTTATTCTTATTTCAAAATAAGTGCATAATTTATGCTCATAGCGAACGAACGTATACGATGTACTTACATTCATACTATGTCCACCTCCTCCAAATAACAAGAATTTAAGTCCAAACTCCTTCAAAGATGTACTTACATTCATACTATCATGCTTAGACATATTGACATTACTAAATTGGTGGAACATTTACTTATTTTGAAATCTATATGGATGCAAACAAAAGATAGGTTTTCTGATCTATTTTTGCAGGTTTTTAGAAAAAGAAAAATAAATGTGTAAATTCATTTTTTGTGTAAACTTGTGTCAACAACTAAAATTACGAATAATTCTAATTTAAAAAAAAAGTGAAAATTATTAGCATTTCTTTATTTTATTTATGAACAGTGAAGTTGAACTAAAATTATATACTATTTTAAATGTTTATGTGAGCTTACAGAAATGAATTACTAAAGATAGAGATATGACTCTGAGCGGGATATCCTGCCACCAAGAGTGCTACCTGCAGTGCCGGAGCGACTGGTGGTCGTCGGGTCGGGGTTACTGTCAGGTCCATGGGGTAAAAGTTACATGTGCAAATGATTCAGAATATAAATTAATTAAGGACTAGCTGTTTTAACTGACAATAGCTCTGATTAGAATAATATCAGAAACTTGTTTAGAAGTTGATCGCCAACTCATGAAGTCAATGATCGTTGCTGCATTTCTCTCGGCGTGAGAGAGATCAAAGAGAAGGGAATTAAACAAGATCTCATGCTAAATCAAACGGGATGGATATCAAGCGAAAATTAAGAGACAGATAAAAGAACACATAAAAATTTGTGAGGATCATCCTTCACGGCTTTAGATGCGTGAAAGATCATATTACATGACGAATCAAATAACTTTTGATCAGATTCATCACATTATGAACGTCAGAGAAGCTTGTAATGTATAAATTATGATAATTGATCTGAGATAACAATCTTCAGGAACTAGTGACACACAACAAGGGACATGTGGCATGTCAAACGTGAATCTATATAGTGAAGAATTGCGAGTTTTAAAGTAACATCACTAACAGTGAGTTCAATGTAAAACTAAGCTAATTCTTGAAAATGAAGATGCACAAATTAATCTTTGGATTGAAGGAGCCTGGGAAATTGAATGTGCTTAAGAACAAGTCAAAATTTGCAACAATGTGCTGCTTTGTAATATATATGCAGTGTAGTGCAAAAGGGCTAAAGTAATCATCACAAATCAAAACTATGTGCTGCGTTGCTCTACCTAAAACACAGTCCCGGTGAGCAACAACAGGAAGGAAGGCGTTATAATATGCTGCTAGGCATTATTATTCTACCTAAATTAAAGAAATCCAACTTCCAAACAATGAGCAAGATGAATGTATATACACACCTATTTATATATACAGGAAGTACGGTATATATTAATTAATCTCATTGTAGGCCAAATTCATCATATGAATCAGCAAGACACAAAAAGAGAGGAAAAGAACATTAATCATCGCTCAGCTGGCTTGTCAGAGAAGAAGATATCATGTGCATAATCGGAATTTAATTTCCGATAAAACCGAGTATGTATAACTTCTCCTTCATCAGCTTGGATCTTGAAAACAAAAAACATGCAAAGGATCTATATATATCTGTTAACAACATCTGTGATCTCACTTGTCCCCTTCGCAAGCATCTGCTGTTTAAAAGCAAGGTAAAATATTAGTCAAGAACAAGAACTACCGAACGATTGGCGATGCATCCGATCCGTCTGCGATTGCCGGACTGCTGTCAGCGCCGGCAGCAGCTGCAGTGCTGCAACCATCAGTAGTACGACCAAGAGTAGCAGTTCCATGATTCGGAGTAGAAGAGCCTGCAGCCAAAGATCCCTCAGTGGACGAGCCCGCAACAGTGGCGGGGGACATAGAGGCTCTGCCGGCGCTGGCCGTGGTCACCAAAGGCCGTCGCTTCCGCTTCTTCTCGTAAGGGATGCCACGAGCTTTAGCTTGGCTCTCCCGCACCTCCTTTAGATAAATCCTGACGGCCTTGGTACCGAAGGGGTTGGACTCCGGGCGGCCACCGATCTCCTCGTAGGCCGCGCGAAGGCGGCCGACGAGCGCGTCGAGCGAGCCCCACGCCTGCTTCAGAGGGCACACGCAGGGTGCCGGGGGACTTGGGAGGCCGAAGTGGGCGCATCCGACGGCGTGCACCTTGGTTTTGCCGAACTGGTCTAAGTACTTCATGAACTCGATCACATGCGTGCCGGCGCACCTCGCCAAGCTTACAGGCGGCTTGAGGTTCTTGAGGTGCTGCTGGAAGGTGTTCCAGTCTCGCCGCTTCTGCGACTCGTATCGGCTGAGCTGCTGTTGAGGTTGTGGTTGTACTGGAGGTGGAGTCTGGTGAGTGGCCGCCGCGCTGGAGGAGGAAGAGGAAGGGCCTTCTGCAGCTTCTGTTCCCGGTGGAGCAAGGGCGGATTTCATGCCCGGCAGCTCTTCTTTCACTCTCCTTTAGCTATTTCTGATACTGTGCATATGTATTGTGGATTCTTTTGTTCTGTCCTCCTCAGGAGTTTAATTACTAGTATTGATTTGTTGGTAGGGCGTACGTCAAAAGGGTGCAACGCTGGAGAGAGAGAGAGAGAGAGAGAGAGAGAGAGAGANTTTACCTTGAAAATTAATTTAAAGAAGTTGATATATTTTATTATGAATATATATATATATATATATATATATATAAACATGATATTTTTTTATTTTTTTTAGGATTTTGGGTGAGTTATCTAAATCAATGAGTATTAAATCAGAAGTCCAAAATTTTTTAGTTCAAATCTAAATATCTCATTAAAAAGTAACTTTCTTTTTTAATAACCTATGACTATATATACTATCAGAGTTGATATTTAAATCATCGAGGAACACACTTCTCCTTTACAAAAAAAAAATATTCATGAACATCATCACTGATCCATCATGTGTACAAAATAATGAATATATATATATATTGTATAGTGTTCTTTTAATTAAAAATATCATAAAAAAATTGATAAAGTCTTGCATATTTAAAACTCTATTGCAAAATTTGTTTTTTTATATATTTTTATTTAAACAAAACTAAAATATGAATGGTTAATTTATTTATTATTATTATTATAGTTATTATTGTATTGAATAAGGAAGGAGTGTGCAATGGACAGCAGCACAATCTCTTTATATAAACCTGTTAGTATTGATATATGAGCATAAATCCATACTAATATATTTATATGTAATATGAGTATAAATGGATCGTGCCATAATATATATTGTTGCACATTCATTTTATCCATATTTTTTATGCTTTGAATACCGCTTAACATATTTATGTGGATACACACTACCAAGAATTATGTAAGTTATGAATGCATCGTGAGCTGACAAGCTCTGCACTTAATTTGCAAGAAATTGTGGCCTAAATCACACCTCACTAAAGACGTTAATTATTGTTCTTTATGTTATAATATTGTAAATCGCTCTACCTATTGGCGTATGACCCTACCTCCAAACGATTCTTTGATCGATCATTTAGGGTGCTATGTTAAGGTTATCCTCGTATTTTTCAAATAATTTTCGCAAGTTGTTAGTGTGTGGCCTTGCCATGACTATAAAATAAGAACAAAAAATGAAAATGCTTACTCAGCAAATCAGACTAATTCAAAAATGAATCAGACTAAATCAAATACCTAGATAACTAACAAAATGATCTCAATATCCTTAATAATTAAGTTTTTCATGAATTGTATCATCACACACTTCAATTTATTTTCAGTTGGAAACGAGGTCCATGTCCTAATATAACAACTTTATCACCAGCAATAATCTTCAAAGAAATTCTTCCAAGTGCTTAACGCGAGATCCAAAGAGAGAACGTTTTCATCTCTTATAATTTCAGGAGCGTTGCAACATATTTCAATAACTTTAATTATTAGTATATGTACTCGAAATTAAGTGCAAGTCTTAGTGGTCTTAAAAGAATGTGTCCTTTGATATATATGCTAGTGATAATTCAATTTAAGAACAGACCAGCTTTCACAGAAAGATATTTATATTCTATATTACACAAATGAAAAAATAAATAAAACTTTGCATAAATGCTTCAAAATATTGCACAACATCAAAGTTTAATAATTGGCTAGCATGTTAAAACCCAAACTGGAAAAGTCTTATTATCAACCCACTCCGTTTCAAAATTAATCAATTTGTTAATAACTTTCTAGATATCTGGAATAATAGGAAAAAAATTCTGATCGACACAAATCAGTCAATAGTTATTATTTTGAACAGACAAATCCAAAAGAGTACGAATGCATGAATACATATTGATCTGTCATCATCTTTTAAAATTGTATATATAAGGGGATCAAAGGATGATATTAGGGTTAGGTTGAGCATACTAATATATTTCTGGTACTAAAGAAAAGTAAACGTCTTTGTGTGACTACTAGTCTATTGTGATTTTTTCACATCTTGGACTAACCATCTATAAGAGTATAAAAAATAGAAGAAGATGAAAAAAATGACGGCAAATATATGATATCAACATTATAGGGATGCAAATACATATGGGATAAAGAAGCGTCTAACTCATTTTTAGACATTGTTTTGTAAATTTTAGAAATAGTGTCTAAGATAATTATATGTCGTGTGTTGATTAAATCAAAGTTCTACTCCAGTTGTTTGGTAAGTATAATTGATAATAGCAATAATCAATTGATATATAGCATTTTGAGATCTTTGAAAGATCAATCTAGAGATAGTTACTAACGTGTTCAAATTTATTTTTAATTATATTCTATATAATTATTTTTTTATACTATATAATCATTTTGCTATTTGTTGTTGTTATTTGATTTAAAAAATCTTTGGTTTTGATAAATATCCAATGATATTATCATTATCTTCATTAATATTAAAATAAAATAAAAGGATGAGTTTTATTTATAAAATATATAACAATATAAACTAGTTAAATTAGTACTATGTTATTTTCAATAATTTTACAAATAGTTTTAGTTCAAAATATACCACTAAAATTTAAACACTTATTGAATCATTATTCGATATTAACTATTCAAATTACTAGTAGCTTTGGCAATATTGAAGTGGACAACAGTTAGATATTAAGCTCAGTAGATAACAAATAACAGTGACATATCTGATTGGTATAATTAATAAAAGTTTTTGGTAAATAAGGTAGTTGAAGGAATTCATAACCTTTTTCGGTCATGGAGTAATTATAAACCTTAAAATGACATAATAGATAATTACATTATTATATGCATAAGACTTATTTATTATAGCATGATAACAAATGTATTTATTATTTAAAACATGTTATTATTTAAAATATTCTATTAATAGAATAATGACAAAAATAATCAATTTAAAATAAAAATAACAAAATTAGTTTATGTCGATGAGAAAAAAAATAAAGAAGTAAATGCTAAAAAAATATGAAATACCATTTGGTCAGAGTTTAAAGTAGCGGAGCGAGGAATACCATTCTGCTCACAACTCTATCCGCTACTTTAAACTCTAGAATTGTGACCTACTAAATAAAATATTAGTGCAGTGCATGCACGATATGTAGTACACTAGTGTCTATGATATATCAAAAAAGTGATTTTGCTTCTTGAACAATAATATATATATATATATATATATATATATATATATATATATATGAGTTGTTACATATTCTTTTTTCTAAATATATATATTTACCATTATATGTTTTTAGCACAGAGAAAACATGTGTAATTAAATTACTGTATCTAAATTTTTTAAACAATCTATGCCAAATTTGTTTTCCTGGAAGTAGGATTATGATATTCCGCTAGTTTTGTAACTCAATATATTTTGTGGGACCACCTTTACACCATTTGGCAATCGAAGCCGACCCTACCAATAAGATACGACGCCCTTTAGTGGTCTTAGCATTCAGTGGTTCTTTAAATATTAAAATTAAATTGTGTCGTACTTTATTTTTTTAAAAAAAAAGAAACTGTTATTAACATAATTGAAAAAGAAATCATCGAAATACTTTAAGAAGAACTCTTAATTTAATAATTGTCAATCTAAAGATGTCAACTAATTTAGGAAACGAAAATAAAGAAAAGAACATAATGTTGTCGATTGATTTTTTGAATAAAATGTTCCAAAATCACCTGATCAGCGTCCTCGTCGTCATGTATGCACGTCTTTTCCTTCATCTCATGTTGATCGGTGGGACCATGATCACATGTTATACGTCCGGAACGCCCCCCATACAAATTCCTATTTCTATGCGTTTTCAAGGTCCACTCCCCCTCAAAATTAGGGCTAAAGGACACCTTCCTACCTCCTCCTCCTCCTCTCTCTCTCTCTCTCTCTCTCTCTCATGATGAAGACATGTCCTCGACAGTCATGATCAACCAGAAAAAGAATAGCTTGATTCTGCCGTGAGGCATGCATCGAACCAGTCGATATATATGGTTTTTAACTGCTCGTTCAGTCTTGTAAGTTGTAAGGAGCTTGTTTTCTTTTTTTCCTGCTTAGTTATATCTTTTTTTTTCTTTTAATCCTTGCCTGACAGTCCATCAAAAGAAAAAAGAACTTGTTGCTGAAGTAAAACATTTGAACTCAAAGGATAGACATTAATTAAAAATAGGAGAGAGAAAAAAAGGAGAGCCCTTGCTTCTTGGGTGCAGGCAGAAGGTCCAAAAACCTTATTTGGATAAGGTTAAAAAGGATGAAAGATTATTAAGATAGAATTAGTCAAGTTAAAAATATTATAAGGTAAAAGGAGTATTGCGCAGCAAATGAAAGACACAAATTGATCTTGGTTGTATGTACTGATATTTTGCAAACTACTTATGATGATATAATGAGTGTTTTATTTTATTTTTATTTTCTGGATACCCATTTATGTATAGGGACAAATTTAATAAAAATGGCTAACTCTTGGATACGGAAAAATTCATTTGCTAATGAACTGTTGATTATAATAATGCGAAGTGTTGTTCTCATGTAATCTTTATAAATCGGTATATATATATATATATATATANATTGATTATATTAATTAGTGAATATTTGCCCTTTGGTTGAAAAGTTGTATAAGAATTAATATTTTAATTATTTTTAAAATGATAGATAATTTTACATATTTGGTAGAATATTTAAAAAAAAAAGTTCAAACGATTGCAGTATAACTATTTTTTAATATCAACTCTTCCATATTTTTTTATGAATATTTGTTAGAACAAATATTTATTTTATGAATATTTTGTTAGAGAAGTAGAATAAATCTTTAACGTTAAGGAATATATACTAATTGCCCTGATATTATATGCTGATATTATGGAGTTCAATCAGTTGAGCCAATCAGTGTAGTTGTTGCGTTTTCATTAAACCCCAATTGGATTGGAAGAAATTTTAGCAGTGAACATTACATCACTTTTTCCTTATAACAATGAAGAATTTAATAATGTGATCTTTTTTCGTCGTTTTTCTCTCTCAAATCAAACAAAGTGCTAGAGACAAATACGGAACCATGCCCCCACCCCTCACTTTTATTTATTTATTTATTAATTATTATTATTATTATTATTATTATTATTATTATTATTATTATTATTATTATTATTATTATTATATCAATAAAACTTTGGCCCCAAAAGTTAAATTCTTAACAACATATTAGAAAAAAAAAACTTTACTTTTATTAATATACATTTACTGTTAAAGCTTCTATTTAATTATTTAAATAACATTGCCACTAAATATATTTCATAAATGGAAAAAAATAGTATATTATACTCCCGTGAAAAATGTGAATTTTAAGAAAAATACAAAAAAATAAATTTATAAATATTTTTTAAAAAAATTATGAATATACTTAAAAAATTGGAGATTTCAATTTTGAACTTTTTGAATGGTCCCTATTTTTTTTGTGTCTCACAATGTTCCTAGTTTTTTTTTAAATGAAGTAGTTATCTATTAATCAAAAGATCATATGGGTCCTAATACAAAATATCTTGAAGGCCCATAGAGGGACCTTCCTCCCAAAAAAGGCTAGTTTGTTATTCTCTACCTAGATTAGCAAGGTAATCGATGGTTGATTTGCTTGTCTATAGCAATGTTTACAAGAGAAACGAATAAAAGATTTTACTAGGTGTTGGATTTCACTAATGATGTTACATAAACGACATGAAATTCTTATGTTGTTGTTGATGATTTGCACCAAGACAACTGAGTCCGACTCTAAGATTACTTCCCGAAAACCTTTGGCGAAGCACCTCTTGAGCCCCTCCAGCGCGCCCCAAGCTTCCGCTTCAAGTACCGAGTGAGCGTCATATCTGAGGGCTCGTGCAATAAGGAAATTACAAGTGTTAGTCCGAGTGATGAAGCCCGCTCCACCCGCCTCCCCTGCCCTCATGAAAGAGCCATTTGAATTCAAGTTTACCCAGGTAAAGGGAGGGGGTTCTCACCGGACCTATTGCAGGTCTTGGGGGTTTTGTGCCTCTGTAGTGTGGTAAGTGGCATATTTTGTATAGCAAAGCTCTTATCCACATAGCAGGGATGGTTGCCATCCTGAAATTAAACACCATCTCATTTCTCAATTTCCATAAGCCCCATAGTAAGAAAGCAAAAAATGATTGGAGTTTCTTTCTTGAGTCCATCGGGAGTGATATACCCTCCTTTGTCCATCCTCCTGCTGCCCAGGTGTCCATGTACTCGAACTTATAATGAACTTGGGCTTCAAAGTGTGCCCATAACTCTATCGCAATTGGACAATGAAAGAAGAGGTGAGAATTAGTTTCAGGTTCCAACACATGGGGCATGTAGGATTACTAGTAGGCTCAAACCTAACTAAGCAGTCTCTAGTAGGGAGTCGTTTATGCAAGAGTTTCCAAAGAAAGAGGTGAATTTTAGAGGGGACAGACAACGACCACACAACCTTCCATTCTGGCCTTCCTTCTTCTTGTAGGTGATTGAGCTGGCAGCTTAGAGAAATAGATCGAGCGTGCAGTTGCCTGCCCATGGATATCCTTTACCCACACCCACATGTCATCCTTGGCTGGAGCACGTAAATAAATGGAGAAAATGCTAGCAATTAAGAGTGGGATAAATAGTTGATTAAGCGGAGTTAAGTTCCATTTCTGACCTATTATTAGATCACTAACACACATAGAATTTATATGGGCATCAACATTTAAAAAGGTAGGCATAAATTGAAAAGGGGTACAAAATACCCAGGGATCGCTTACCACATTGGTAGTGAGTCCACTACTAATATACCTTTTGATTCCATTTCTTATGTTCAATTTAGCATTCTGTATCATTCGCCAGGCCCAAGTGCTTTTCTTATCAACTGTATATTATTTCCAAGGATGTTAGCTTCCATATTTGTTTGTCACTAATTTAACCCAGGGTGTGTCCTCACCATTTAACACCCTAAATACTTACTTAGCCAACAATGTCGTTATGATTTGTGTGAAATTTCGTATACCTAAGCCACCACTGCTCTTTGGGAATTGAACAGTGTCCCAACTGAGGAGGTGTATACCCCTCCTACCATTTTCCTGTGACCACAGAAAGCCCCTAGATAACTTCTCAAGAGAGTCCAATATACCACTTAAGATGTAAGAAGCTCCAAAAGAGAAGTTAGGAAGAGAGTTAAGGATAGATTTAATAAAAACAATTTTACTTGCCATGTTTAAGGTTCTGAGCTTCCATCCTGATATGCGAGAAGTGACTTTGTATACTAAAGCTTGTTGTTTGGCAATCGGGATGTATTAATGTGATATTAGTTTGCCCAAATATTGAAAGGGGAATTGCCCCATCCTGATGCCTAAGATGTTATGGATGGAGGTTTTTCTTCTTAGATTTAGTTTAGGTGGCAGATAGACCTCTGATTTAATTAGGTTTATTTCTTGATTTGTTAAGATACAGTAAGTTTTCAAGATACTATTTATCTTTCTGCAATTTGTAGTTGTGGCATTTACACATATAAGCAGGTCATTTGCATAAAGCATGTGACTTATTTTAAAAGTGCCAATTGAATATGGGATTAAAGCACCTGAAGATACTGCTTGATTCATTATTGTTGATAATACTTGGGTAATGATTGTAAAGAGGTATGGTGATAAAGGTTCTCCTTGCCTAATACCTTTATGACTTTTAAAGTAAGCAGAATGCTGATTGTTGCATAAATGCTGATTGTTGATTGTGCATGAGAATCTAAAGGATTGGACACATGCCATAATCCAGTAAATAAATTTGGAAGGATAATTCATGAGATTAAGGCGTTGAAGATTGCATCTCATGCTACTCTATCAAAGGTCTTATCCATGTATGCTTTAATCAGCATGCCCTTCTTAGCACCCTTGGTCATAGAATGAACTAGTTCTTGACATATAAAAATATTATCATGAATGGATCTGTTAGTTACAAAAGCAGATTGTGCTGGATCAATGATATTGCGTGTTGGTTTAAGTCTACGAGCTTAAATTTGGCTATGATTTTGTATATGATGTTGCAGAGTGATATAGGTCTATAATCATTTACTCTGTGAGGGTTACTAGTTTTAGGGATGAATATGAGTAAGGTCTTTGTCCATTCTCTTGGAATTATATAAATGTGGAAGAATTTTTAGATCTCAGTGGTGATTGATACCCATATGATGTCCCAGTATTTTGTATAAAATTCCAAAGTAAAATCGTGTGGATCAGGTGCATCCCCTAGGGGGAATGTCCAGACTGCTATTTTGATTTCTTCAGGGGTGATAGGGGAGTCTATGGAGTCCCTCATAGCTTGGGGAATGGAAGACAATGAAGGTCAATTATTGATATCATTTGGGACTTGAGAGGGACATTTCTAGATATCAGTGTAATGTTTCACAAACTCCTGTAAAATTTCTCCTTCAGAAGTGATGACATTCCCTGAGTGTGAGGTAATGGACTCTATTCTATTTTTTTATACCTAAACATTATACTTAGGTGAAAAAAAATTATTTTTCTATCCCTAGTTAGAGTCGTAGTAAATGAACAAAGTTTCTATGCTTTTTTCATAAACTTTTTAAAGTTTTAAGGCCGCTGCTGTCAATCAAGATGAGCCCAATTGTTGCACTCCATGGTATTTTGTTGGACCAGCCCATATTACTAATCTGACCCATTAGCCCATTCAAAAAGTATTAATGTGCAATTGAGGTATAGCCTTCTCCCACAAATATATATAACTTTTGGGGAGCATTGCCAAACAAATTATTCAGTCACAATCATAACAACAGTACCTATTTTAGCTATTCTTATGATTGGTATAATTTTGTCATTATTTATTTATAGATGAATTAGTTAGTTAGAATGCCATCAATCAACTTGGTGAATTTTTAATGTCCAACCGATTAGAAGCACAGCAGAAGATGGGCACCAAGCCACCAACCCATCTTTAACCTTCGATTTCTCTATCAAGTTTTGAGTTGGACTATATATATTTCCAACTTTGTTATTTATATTAGACCAATAGCCTCCCTTAATATATTATTAGGTGTCTTAATGTCACTTCTTACTATCTATTTTTATCTTTATTTATTCTATACTAATAGATAACTTAATTAATCTTTCTAAAACAGTTGCACATTCTCAAGAAAGTTAGTCACATATATTAATTCTCTTAGTTTATACTCGGTCTCTATTAATATTAATCATATTCTTTTTATCAAAAATACAATTTCTTATTACTATTTATTTACTGCATTACAACTAATTATTTATTGTTATATTATATTATTTACATGATTTATTAGCCATAATTATAATATTTTTTCCTACTTTTTACAGGAAAAACATTTTTTATTAATATTTACTTACTTTATTATAACTAATTAATTATCATTATTTTATATTTATATATGATTTCTAATGTGATTTGAATTATTTTTATAAACAAATCACCATTTTGATGAATTTGTGGTTATCACTCAATTTAATTTTGATTTCAAATATTTACTAAACTAGAGGGAAACAATGAAGCATTCCAATGTTATTAAATAAATAAAATTTGGAAATAAATAATATATTATATTTTAAAAAGTATCGCAAACATATGAATATATTTTGATTAGAATATTTCTTAAGGATAAGGGAGTGCATAATATTTTTTTATCAAAGTAAAGTATTAGATGAAAAAATTATTGAGAAAACAAAATGTATGAATAATATCAGAGAAAATAATAATAATAATAATAATAATAATAATAATAATAATAATAATAATAATAATAATAATAATAATAATAATAATAATAATAATAATAATAATAATAATAATAATAATAATAATAATAATATCCCTGACGCTCTACATATTTTTTTCTATTTGAGTAAATGTTTAACATCTAAATTAAATTTGGTGATAACCACAAAGTCATCAAATGATGATTTATTTATACAAATTAATTTGAATCACATTAGAAATCATATAACATAATTATAAATAATTGATTGCAATAATGAAAATAAACAGTAATAATGTTTTTTGTAAAAAAATGTGGTATTAATAAGAAATAGTATTATAAAGTATGACTAACAAATTATATAAATAATAAATAATTAGTTATAGTGAAGTAAATTAATAGTAATGTAAAAATTATCTTTTTGATTGAAAAAATCTTATTAGTATTGATAGAGAGCATAACATAAGAGTATTAATTAATATATATGACTTTTTTTGGGGAATGTATTTTTTTTTAAAAAAATAATTAGATTATTTATCAGTATATAATAAAATGGGTAAAATGAGTAATAAGAAGTGACGTTCAAACATTAGGAGCGGCACTAAGACATCCTAATATCATTAGTGAGCTAACGCACTAGTTAACACAGTGACACTACAAAAACAACGATCAGAACACAGAAAACACTAAGCAAATGCTTATATTAAGCTTGCGACCAGTTAAAGATTGCTGCATGCTCAAACAACAAAAGCAAACTAAGCGTCGAAAAGATTGAGATTGGTTCCACTAGGACTGGTAGTCGAATTGTCGCTGATGAGCAGTCCATCCTTGGCGCTGACCTTGCGCAGGTAGGCGACGCCGTTGTCCCGGTACTGGTAGGTCTGCTGCGTGCTCGCCGAGCCATTGAGAACAGAGTGGTCCTCGACCAGCATCCACCCCTCGGCAACCTGCTGGTCGTTAATGGCGATGGTCGAGATCGCTTTGTTAAGCAGCACGGAGGTGACGGCGCTCCACGCGTGAGAGAGGCTCGTCTTCAGAGTGTACGTGCCGTTTTCTCCGGGCAGCTTCGAGGTGGCGTACAGAAGAGGGTACTTGTACTTGCAGCCTTCGTGCGCCACCAGGCTCACCATCCCTGCTCTCACCCTGACGTCCGTCTTCCCCTTCACCTTCATGTTCACCGACTTGTAGTCCCCGTTATTTTTTATCTCTAACAGGCTCTTCACCTTGTACTTATAGTCCACGTCGGTGGTGAGGTTTCCCGCCGAAGAGTTTACCCACCCAGAGAAGTGAGCTTTCCTGCCGGCGTCCACCCTGAACGTGCCGTTCAAGTACTGGAACACGTTGCCGCGGGCGATCGTGATCTCGGGGGCGGCATATTGCAGAAGCCCGGCTGTGACGACGGGCGAGCGCCGATCCAACCACAGGTGCAGGTTTGCGTCGATGAGCCAAACTGCAGTGCCGTCCGTGACTCCGAGGCCGATGTCGTGAGGCTTCCCGTCCAATAAGAGGCCGAGGAGCGGCGTCACGTCCAAGTTGTATGATGGGAGGTTGAACGCGCCAAGGGAGACCACCGGCGCCCAGAAGAGCGGGTTGATGCCTCCGGTGAATATGACGGGGAAGGGAAATAACGAACCCGCGAAGCGCCCGTCGATGGTGGCGAAGACTTCGCGGAATGAGCCATTGCCTCTGTCACTGGTGATATTGTTCTTCTCTAAGTAGGCGTTCGGCGGGTTCGAGTACCAGAATTCGTCGCCCTCGTGGAACGAAACGTAGACCTCAAGGACCGCCCGGTAGGCGTTCGCCGGGATCTCGACGCTCGTCGAGTGTACATCGGCGTCGTTCCTTATCCTGAACCAGAATCCATTGGAGGTATCGTTGCTTCCCACCGGAATGATCATATCAGCTGGCTGCGCATATAAAGATGGCACCTTTGTATCAGAAATTGAGGCTACGCCGCTTTGCGGCGAAGAAAAACCCAATCTTTCTTCAATAGAACTGGGCTTCGCAAGCAGGAGGCCGATGTGTTCTTCTTTCTCCTCTGCGTAAAAATCCAGAGAAACATTAACATGGTACACTCCGGTGAACACTTCGTCCACAATGTTCTCGAGCATCATGGAGAGCTCGCCGTCGCGAGAGAGCAGGGCGGCGTACCGCGTGACGTCCTTGCGGACACGCCAGAAGACCCCAATCTCCGTCGGCTCCGCGGTGGTGGTGCGGAGGAGCTCGGCGCCGTCGAGCCAGATGGCGGCGACGCGGTCGTACTGCTCGCCGGCGCAGGCGACGGAGAGGTCCAGCACGACGGTGGACCTCGATCTGTCAGGGAGGGGAACGGGGGGGAGGCAGAGATCGCCGGCGTGAGTAATCGGGCGCAAATTAGTAGCAGAAACAACGATTGGGGTAGAAGGAAAGAGTTTAAAAATCGCATTTTTAGGTGGAAATTTGACTTCTTTTACTCCAATTTCGATGATGATTCGGAGATGGATGGAATTGGAGGGATGCTCGATGCGTTTCTAGTTTATGAGGATTAGGGAAGAGGTGATTGATGGTTTGGGAAAAATTGGAACTTTGGCGTTTAGATTTTATAGAGGAGATGCGAGGAAAAGGGAGTGAAAGTTTCATAGGGGTTTCCCATTAGATTCGCATCATGTGCTGCAAGGGGTACAATTGCACAAGAAACCAACAAGTAATCTTTGTCTGGAGATTGCAGTGACAAGCCCTAAATGTGAAACTGGTGGGTGGAATTCTTAACACATTGAATGTGCCCCATGTACCAGCAAGAAGTGGTGGCATGGCATTTTGAAAAAGCAAATAAAAGAAATGAAAAATTCTTCACACAGTAATTCTTTTTTTTTTCACTCTGGTAAAAACAGTTTGCTGAACTGCTAGGAAAAGGAAAAGATTATTATTAGTAAGCAATTCAATTTAAGAACCATTGAAAGATAATATTGAAAAGGACATGTACATATTTTTTTAAAATAAAAATTTCATAGTTAGATCAATTCAAAATTTGAGAGTACTGATATAAACAATTGAAAAAAACCATAAGGTGGATCTTCTTGTCAGAAAAGAGCCGAAGTCAAGCGTCGTCCAAGCTTCATTAGATAGTCTGCCACTTGATTACATTGTGTAAGAATGTGTTTAGCAATAAAAATTACAAAATGTGGAATGATGCTCCAAATCCAGCATGATGTTGTTGATTATCCATGGATAGCTACATTCCCTCCTCAAAATTCGAATGAGTGACAAAGAATATGATGAGAGAGAGCTTTCGCACACCGCAAGGAACGTGATCTCCCTAGCTGACTCCATAGAAGTCTAGTGGGAGCTCCCACCTTTGTTTGAGGTCATATTGAACTCAGATGATTCCTTCGTGGAATTAACTGAGGCTAGGGGACCAGGGGTGTAGGATATCTTATTAAATTAATGGATTTTTTTGTGACACGAACAATACAGAAGCATTTTCATTCTGCACTTAAATCAAAGACATGGACTTTAGGAAATGCAAGGAGATGAAAATCACCAATCTTCTCTTGGACATGTACATTATACATAGTTAACTGAAGCTTTTTTTGTTACTTACAAACTAGATCTCATATACATGGTTTATTGAGTTGGTGCTTTTCAGATAACCTTTTTTTTATGAAAAAACATAATCATCTATTAAAATAGAAGTCAATAATATCTTGATACAAGGTAATCTGATGGTAGGTCAAGTTTCTGTTATTCCAAGTTTCCTTAAAAAAAACTTGTATCAGCAGATCATCTATAGACCGCTAAAAAAGGTTCTAACGTTTTGGTAAATAAGATTATTAGTAGTAGTACTTCTCCTTAGGCTATATTGATGGGACAATGTGTGTGCAAGCTCAGATTAGTACAACAGCAAGTTTTAAATCAATATTTATGACTTAATATGTTTGAATGCAAACAGAAAATAGTTGTGGAATCGAACTGAAGAAAGTTGTGCATGGAAGTAGAGTTATGCTGCTTCTGCAGCTGGATTCATGTGCACTCTCCCCTGCACAACATTTCACTATGCTGTTAATGCTTCAGTTAAGATATGATATTGTTGTGTAAATCTTGGTTGTATCATTAATTCTTCCCTTATTTTAGTAAAAGTTTGATTGCTCTTTCATTCTCATGATGCTTTCATGATGCAGAAAAATGTTAATGAGAATGTTCAAGCAGTACTATCTCACATGCCCAAAGGTAGCTCGTGTTTCTGGCACAATTTCAGAATTAACCAGGGGAAATTGGCAATTGCAGAGAAAACAGTTTCAGCATGGCACGTAATTTAGGCAGCTTATGTGCAGAACTGTAATTGAATTGGGAGTATCCTCCATCGTTGGCGTAAAACAATTGAGGAATGCAGTTTAACAGCAGCCAAGCCAAAAAGCAAGCTGCTGAATGCTGATTAGTAGGGCTATCTGGCACACTAGGTAGGTCAGTTTTCGGAACACAAGTTCAGAATTAAGCAGTGGAAATCTTAAATTGTGTAATCAGAATTATTTGTATATGCTCTATTTTGTTATTTAGTTAGGATTTTCTTTATTTTTAATATTTTAGTTTCATAGTTGATGTATATGTAATGCCACCAAATTTACTCCATGTCATTTGACAAAATACAAATTTGAAGACATTACGATATTTCTTTTACTTACAATTGACCAATTACTAATCATCAATAAACATGTCATGCGAAAGTTGTAACTTTAAAATAAAACTTTATAAATGAGTATAGCCAAACAAAATATTCTGTATGTTGCTGAATTTAACTCAAGACTAGACTCATATCATGTCCAAGTCTTCATATCACGAGCACATCATCATCAGTATCATCGTCTATCAATTTCGTTCATCGCCTATAGGATCAAAAGCATAAAAGACAATTCTCATATTGGTGTTGAAGCTAAATATGTAATAATAAATATCAGTAGGAAAAAACATATATATATATAGATGATATAGAGAAATATACTATCTCAATAGTTCGTCATTATAATTAGTAACTTTACTTTTACCTTTCCATTCCATTCGTGACTTCATTTCAGAAATGACAGGACATTAGTTGCACCCTAAAATGCACATTAGTTTTAGTATTCAATATATTCATGATTATTGGTTTACTATTCTCTTTAGTATCATCAATGGCTAGAATATCAGTTACACCATTAATGTGTTGGAACTTTAATCTTGATTTGAAGTTGAATTGTATTAGGATTAGTTAATTAGTTTCTTTTCTTCTAATCAAAGTTAAACTCCATGTCCTATAAAACTACCTATGCTGATGAATGAAAACATATGAGTTGAGTTCAACGTAAGTTTTTTTAGTTCCTCTATTTTTCTTCCTCTCTCCTCTGTTTCGGGCGTCGTCCTCTCGCACGTCGCTACTGCTCCAACACTTGGTATTAGAGTGCCAGGTTTGAGTCCCGACACCAGGCGCGTAGGCCATGCCCCCGGTGTTGCTATAGTACTAGTCTGGTCCTTCCTTCGACGGAATGGCGGGTGCAATGGGAAAGAGAAGAGTGTAGGATCTATATGGCATCAAGAGGGGAGGGGTGAATTGGTGTATTAAAATTTTTGACAATTTCTACAGTAGCTAAGTTAGCAGAAGCATACAAATGTAAATATAAAGAAGAAGAAAAGAACAATCAAACAAATAGTGGTTTGTTGACAAGGTACGACTGAACTCTTGGCCTACGTCCCCACTCCGATCTTCTCGAACTCGAGACCTCAGGAGATCACTAAACTCCTTCTCCAAAGGGCGAAGGCTCCCTTACAACTTCTTCTTCTCCTTTTTTTCTCAGATGATAAAGAGACAATTTCTTGCAAGTTCACTCTTGAACTCACACTTCCTTCTATCCTGGATTCGTCACTCGAATGTTCAAAAGGAGGAACTAAGGCTTTTCACTCAAGCTCTCAATAGCTAATTTTGCCAAAGTTACTTCGCAAGAATCTTGGAATTACAATATATACTCTGCACAAACGACCTAATCTGTCACTCAGAAAACTAGCCGTTAATGAAGTCTTCACTTTGAACTATTGTCTGGTGCTCCGATCGTCCACCGTTCACCCTCGGACGTCCGCAGTTCAGAGTCTCAAGCCTTT
>LTAE01004951.1:45765-58339 GCA_001647135.1 Pontederia paniculata | reverse complement strand
CCCCCCCCCCCCCCCTCTTGGTGCCATCTAGATCCTACAGGAGGAACATCCCATGATGATTGATAGCTGCAAGTTAAATAACACGAAAAGACGTTAAGTAGTGTAATAGAAAAAAACTGATCATGGTCATCTATTGCCTCAGGATATGGATGCACTACCTTCTCGGGTCGCATTTTCACATCAAAATGAACAATGTCACAAGTAGCCACTTTGAAACTCAAAAGAAGCTCTTGCCAAAAAAATCAAAGTGGCAAGACTTTGTGGCGGAGTTTGATATGATTTGGCTAACAAACCCAGCAAGATGAATGTCATTGCTGATGCACTCGACTGAAGAAGTGGAATTGAGTGCAGCTCATCTCGAACCGACATGATCAAGAGGATTAAGAAGGGTTTTTTTAAGTTAGACCTTACAACAAAGAATCTAGTCAAACAAATGAATGAGGGCAAGATGCATCAATTTTGGAGGAACATTGCATCAATGTTCCTATGTTCGACAAGTTTTAACGCGAGATCAAGGATTGTCATGGCTGAAAGTGGGCATGACATCTAGGTATCTTTTGCACTTTGGTATTTATTGAGGAAACATTTTTTTACTAATGATCTGCATCATTTGCCAATAGGACAAGCTCGTCAACCAAGAGCCTGGAGGAGTCTTGGAACCCTTCCTTGCTTTGGAATGACCATGGAGGGATTTCTCCATGAACTTCAGTGTAGGACTGTCCCATTTTTGGGGGAGAGTATGATAATGGTTGTTGTAGATTGATTCTCAAATATAATCTTCACCATCGACTCTGATAATTGCCTTGCTAATGAAGTTGTAGGGTTGTTCTTAAAGTATGTTATGAAGTGTTGGGCCTTCTCCAAAGCATCATTAATGATTGAGACATGATTTATTGGCAACTTTTGGAATGAGATATTCAATATATTGGCCTCCAATTTTTTGAAGGAACTCGGTAAGGTCCCTATCACATATTACATGGTGAGGGGATTGCATAAGCATAATCACCGGAGCATGTCTCCGTTGAGTGGCCAAGCACACGAAGAAGTGGGCGGGCATGTTTAGGCAAGATGTAAACTTCATTTGGGAGATTGAATCTTGGTGAAGATACATCAGCATCTTCGACTAAGTGGGAAGAACTTGCACAAAGCCCCTTCAAGATCCTGAAGAAGGTAAGGAAAGTGGCATATAAGCTTGAGTTTTCCTCTTAACTGCACCCACATCTCATCTTCTGTGTCAACCTGCTCATGACTTTTGTTGAAAACATTGAAGATCTTGTGCGTGAGATTTCATACTAGGTTCAAGGTCCAAAGCACAAGAAGTATTGTCTTGTTCAATGGAGATAAAGACCAGATGCCAAGACAAGATGAGAGTCCACCGAAGCACTTTGACAATTCAAGTAGAAGATTAAAGACAAAGTCATCGTTGACTTTAGTGGGGGAAAATGTCCCGGATCTCCCCAGGCGTGCTCAAGTTATCTTACTTTTAATGTATTTTCTCCTGAACCACTTTTGTAATAATTTTCATAGTTTCTTTTGTAAGCAGTCTAGTACCATTATTGTAAATATGGTGAAGTTAGACTGCACTCTTTGTGATGGTCCTCCACACTAACTCCATCCACCAAAATGGTGGGTACAAGATGGGGGAGCACATACAATTTCTTACACTACTTTCATTCAATATAAAAACTAGTTGTTGGAAATATGGGGCGAGGGATCGACCAAGAATCAAAACAACGAATAAAACGAGAAAGAAAGATTGACACACAAATTTTTAACGTGGTAAAACCCTCTTGATCAATGTGAACAAGAGGAAAACATCCACGAGCAGAGGAGGCCACCACCAAAGAGTTTTCACTATGTCAGAAGAAGAGAATACATCATAAAGGCACTAACGGCCCAAGCCCTCCGCTACCGCCACAGATTCCTTTTTTTCTCTCAATTTTTTTCAATTTTGAGTACAGGGTATAATATTTCAAGGCACAAAAAACAAATCTCCACCTTGACTTGAATTTTACATAACCCTCAAAATTAAAAATAACTCATCATATCCTCCTTTGTCAAATGGCCCTCATGGGCCTAACTTCCTCTTTGTGAGATGCCAACCAAGTCCGAGCAGAATTCGAACTTGGCAATAGGTAAGCTCTTTGTCATCATGTCTGCAGAATTGTCATGAGTGTTGATCTTCTGAACTTGAACATCTTTCTTTTGCACTATATCACGAACAAAATGATATATCACATCAATATATTTTGCTCTTTCATGATTCATCTGATCTTTTGTAAGGTGTATTGCACTTTGACTATCACAGTATATGCTAGTAGCTTCCTCATTCATGTTGAATTCTCCAACTAATCCTCTCAACCAGATGGCTTCCTTTACAGCTTCAGTAACAGCCATATATTCTGCTTCAGTGGTGGATAATGCTACTGTGTCCTGCAAAATAGCTTTCCAACTAACAGCACAATCACCAATAGTAAAAACATAACCTGTGAGAGATCTTCTTCTATCCAAATCTCCTGCAAAATCTGAATCAACATAACCAATTAGACCAACTGTACTCTTACCAAATTCTAAACATGCTTCAGATGTGCCTCTCAGATATCGCAAAATCCACTTAACTGCTTGCCAGTGCATCTTCCCTGGATTAGACATGTATCTACTAACAACACTAACTGCATGAGATATATCTGGACGAGTACAAACCATAGCATACATAATACTACCAACTGCACTAGAGTATGGAACTTTTGACATATACCTTATGTCATCATCTGATTGTGGAGAATATGAACCTGAGAGTCTGAAGTGTGCTGCAATAGGGGTGCTAACTGACTTTGCATCATGCATTCCAAATCGCTCCAAGACTTTTTCAATATATTTTTGCTGAGAGAGAAAAAGTCTTCCTGAGTGTCTATCTCTTGATATTTCCATCCCCAAGATTTTCTTAGCAGCTCCAAGATCCTTCATATCAAACTCAGAACTTAATTTAGCTTTCAAACTGTTGATTTCAGATATACTCTTAGCTGCAATCAACATGTCATCAACATATAGCAACAAATAGATGAAGGATCTGTCAGCAAGCTGATGCAAATAGACACAACTATCATACTTACTTCTCATAAAACCAATGCTTAACATAAATGAGTCAAACCTTTTATACCATTGGCGAGGAGATTGTTTGAGTCCATACAAGGACTTCTTAAGATGACATACATGATCTTCTTTACCTTCAACATGGAAACCCTCTGGTTGCTCCATGTATATGTCCTCTTCAAGATCACCATGTAGGAATGCTGTCTTTACATCTAGCTGCTCAAGTTCAAGATTATGCATAGCAACAATAGCAAGTAAAGTACGAATTGAAGTATGTTTTACAACTGGAGAGAACACATCATGAAAATCAACTCCCTCCACCTGACTGTAACCTTTTGCAACCAACCTTGCCTTGTACTTAGTGTCTTCATTACTAAGTCCTTCCTTCTTCTTAAACACCCATTTGCAGCCAACAATCTTCTTGTTAATTGGTGGTTTCACAAGCTCCCAAGTGCCATTCTTTTGTAGAGACTCCATCTCCTCTTGCATAGCTATTACCCATCTGGTATAATCTGGAGCTTGTATAGCTTCTTTATATGTGGAAGGATCAGGAAATTCAATATCTTCAGCAACACTTAAAGCATAAGCTACCAAGTCTTCAAAACCCAATCTTTGTGGTGCCTTTGTTTCTCTCCTCTGTCTATCACGAGCCAACATATATTGTTGCTGAGCCTCAGAAGAAACTTGAACTTCAGGAGCAATATCTCTAGTTTGAACATCTTTATTTTCATCAGAAGAATTGATAAGTTCCAGCTCCACCTTCTCCAAAGCATTCTGTTTTCCTGTATCATTAATCACAGACAACCCTTTTCTCGAGTGAAGCATCACAGATTCATCAAAAGTAACATCTCTACTCAAAATAAATTTCTTATTTTCAGAACACCATAATCTATAACCTTTAACACCAGATTTATAACCAAGAAATATGCATTTTCTAGCTCTAGGTTCAAGTTTTCCATCATTTACATATGCATATGCAGGGCAACCAAAAACTCTTAAATGTGAGTAATTAGGAGGACTACCTGACCATACTTCTTCAGGAATCTTCAAATCCAATGATCGATGAGGGGATCGATTGACTAAATGACATGCCAGGTTGATAGCTTCTGCCCAAAAATCCTTTCCTAATCCTGCATTTGATAACATGCATCGAGCTCTTTCAAGTAGAGTTCTGTTCATTCTTTCTGCGACGCCGTTCTGTTGTGGAGTCTTTACAACTGTACGGTGTCTTACAATACCTTCTTTCTCACAGAAGTCATTAAATTTTGAACCACAAAACTCCAGCCCATTATCTGTTCTCAGTCTCTTAACAACTTTTCCAGTTTGTTTTTCTAACAAAATTTTCCATAACTTGAATGTTTCAAAGACATCATCTTTATGTTTCAGAAAGTAGACCCAAACTTTTCTAGAGAAGTCATCAATAAATGTAAGCATATATCTATTACCTCCCTTTGAAGGAACTTGAGAAGGACCCCATAAATCTGAATGGATGTAATCTAGGGTTCCCTTCGTCCTATGAATTGCCGAATTGAAACTGACTCTCTTTTGCTTTCCGAAGATACAATGTTCACATAATTCTAACTTTCCAACTTTTGGCCCTGGAAGAAGACCTCTGTTGCTTAGAACTTGCATGCCCTTCTCACTCATATGGCCCAAACGCATGTGCCATAATTTTGTAGACTCTTCTTCTGAAATGGATGATGAAACAGCTACGGAACCTGTTACAGTTGAACCAAGAAGCACATACAAGCTACCAATTTTTGAACCTTTCATCAGGACAAGAGCACCCCGAGAAATCTTCATTCCATTTGACTCTATAACAACTTTGCAGCCATTTGAGTCCAAAACACCCAGAGAAATGAGATTCTTTTTCAGATCAGGAACATGTCTGACATCTGTTAAGGTCCGGACAACTCCATCATACATCTTAATCTGAATAGACCCAATACCAATAGTCTTACAAGCTGCATTATTGCCCATAAGAACAACTCCACCTTCAATCGGCTTGTATTTGGAGAACCAGTCCTTATTAGGACACATATGATACAAGCATCCATAATCGAGAATCCATTCATTTGAAGATATGGATTTATTAGTCGGTGTCACAACCAAAACATCTTTATTTTCGCTCTCAGCTACACTAGCATATGCAACATTTGGCTTCGATTTCCCTTCTCGTTGCTCTCATTTAACTTCTTATTTTTGTTTTGCAATTTGTAACACTCTGCCTTGATATGACCCTTCTTCTTACAATAATTGCAGACTTTATCTTTATGCTTCAATTTAGATCTGGATCTATCTTGATTCAGATTTCTTATTTAATGTCTACCTCTTGCGATCAAACCTGAGGCATGCTCTTATAATTTGTTGTTGGATCCCAATTCATTGTCCAATTTTTCTTTACAAGAAGTCTGCCTTTCACATCATCAAAAGTAAGTTTGTCCCTGCCGTAGATCATAGTTTCTTTAAAGGTTTTATATGAAGATGGCAAAGAGCATAGAAGAAATAACGCTTAATCTTCATCATCAACCTTAGCATCTACGTTTTTCAAATCGTTGATAAGAGTAACAAATTCGCTAATATGAGATCTGATCAATGTACCTTCTGTCATACGAAAGGTGTACAATTGTTGCTTCAACACAAGTCGATTCGCTAGGGTTTTTGTAGAGTTTCCAACTTTAGTCATAGATCTACTGACGTCTTCTCAGTGAGGACTTCTTGAAGAACATTGTTCGTCAGGCATAACTAGATCCTGGACATGGCTTTCTCATCAAGTTCCTCCCAGGCGGACGTCTCCATAGTATCGGGTTTCTTTCCCAATAATGTCTTCTTTAATTCGTTCTGAACCAAGATGGCAAGCATCCAAACTTCCCACAAATTGAAATTTGTGTTGCTGTCAAACTTCTCGATGTCAAATGTCGTTGTAGTCATCGTCGAAAAATTGATTGCAAAAATTTCGTGCTTTGATACCAATTTGTTGGAAATATGGGGTGAGAGATCGACCAAGAATCAAAACAACGAATAAAACGAGAAAGAAAGATTGACACACGATTTTTAACGTGATAAAACTCTCTTGATCAATGTGAACAAGAAGAAAACATCCACAGGCAAAGGAGACTGCCACCAAAGAGTTTTTACTATGTCAGAAGAAGAGAGTACATCATAAAGGTACTAATGGCCCAAGCCCTCCGCTACCGCCATAGATTCTTTTTTTTTTCTCTTATTTTTTTTTTCAATTTTGAATACAGGGTATAATATTTCAAGGCACAACAATACTAGTGTAGAATTGTGTGCAAGACTTGAGATTTCGTCTAGAAAGTTAGTGTACAACTTTATTGTGTACTGCAAGAGCGGGGTTGACACCCTCGCAAGCAAAAAAGACCAAATGCCATTGGAAGAGGTCATTGGGCAAGCCACACCAAAATGACCAAAACTCCTGTGCGAACAAAATACAAAAGAGCTTGGCAGGCACACACACATTGATTTGAAAGTGAAAAGAGGTTTCACCACAAGTGTACGGGCATGATGGATGTGACATCGACAAATTTTTTCTTCATTTTTTTCAAAAAAGGAGAGATTTGACACCTTCAAAAGTTGATATATTATCTTTTCAAAAAAAAACAGCATATGCATCATAAACTTTGAAGGCATCTATTAAAAAAATCAAGGACAATACAAATCATAAAAGTATTCTTAAAACTCCTCAAAGTTTTAACGACTAAAAAGTGAAAAATATTTTCTTTCTCGAGAAATGACAATGTGGCATCTTAAGCAAGAGATTTTTAAGGTTGTAGGCCCTTCCACGGATGCCAAAAAAAAAGTTAAAATGTAATCTATCAAACTAAAAAATTCTTAAATGTAGAAGAAAATCTCATGTTTCAAGCGTTCTTTCAGATTCACAAATGAAGATCTTATAGATGTCCAGAAATAGTCTCACAAATTTGACAAACCTACAAAATAATTGGAAAATGCATCTTCTCATGAAATGGACGAGGCTCGGGAACAAATTAGAAAAAGATGTTTTGTGACAATCAACAATGTCGTTATAGTTTGAGTCACTTTTAATGTACATAATAAATAGAATTTTTTTTATATAACACATGTCATGGTGGCTTTGTCGTAGCTAATATTGGTTCATTTGATCTCCACTAGCATGTGTTTCTTTAAGCAAATATAAAACTTTTGGATTTTCAAAAGAAAATTTGACTGCCTGTCGACATTGGTTGGCATGCATATTGCACTTGGTACCACGAGATGAACCCAAATATGATTAACCCAAAAAAAATATCAGGTTATCATCCTAATGATCAAGATGAGATTAGAAGATCATATTTATTTAAAGGACCATTCCAACTTCAAAATCATAAATTCCCTCAAACACAAGTGGGAGGTAAATTACGACAATTCAATCATGATTGGTTCGATTAGTATTTCAATTGGTTGGAGTATAGCATTACAACAAATGCAGTATTTTGCTTACGTTGTTATTTATTTAAAACTGATATTGGAAGTTAAAGTGAAGGTGAGGCATTTGTTATCGAGGATTATACATGGTGTAAAAAAAAAAGAGATTAGACATTAATGTTGGAGGTGTCAGTGGCGCTCATAATCAAGCATATGTGAAGACTTGTTGAAGAAAATAAATCTATCCAATTAGCTTAAATAAGCAATTAAATCAAGTGAAAAATGATAACACAATTCATTATATGTCTCGCTTGATTGTATAAGATTTCGTTTGTGTCAAAGTTTATTTTTTTGTGTTCATGATGAATTTGAAAACTCATTGAATAAAGGGAAATTTTGAGAGCTTCTACAATTTCTTGCGGATCACAATGGAGATATAGATAAAGTTCTAATCATTTGTGGATCCTTTCCTAATTCTGCATTTGATAACATGCATCGAGCTCTTTCAAGTAGAGTTCTATTAATTCTTTCTGCGATGTCGTTCTGTTGTGGAGTCTTTACAACTGTGCGGTCTCTTACAATATCTTCTTTCTCACTGAAGTCATTAAGTTTTGAGCCACAAAACTTCAGTCCATTATCTGTTCTCGGTCTCTTAACAACTTTTCCAGTTTGTTTTTCCAACAAAGTTTTCCATAACTTAAATGTCTCAAAGACATCATCTTTATGTTTCAGGAAGTAGACCCAAATTTTTCTAGAGAAGTCATCAATAAATGTAAACAAATACCTATTACCTCCTTTTGAAGGAACTTGAGAAGGACCACATAAATCTGAATGGATGTGATATAGGGTTCCCTTCATCCTATGAATTCCCGAATTGAAATTGACTCTCTTTTGCTTCCCGAAAATACAATGCTCACATAATTCCAACTTTCCAACTTTTGGCCCTCGAAGAAGACCTCTGTTGCTTAGACCTTGCATGCCCTTCTCACTCATATGGCCCAAACGCATGTGCCATAATTTTGTAGAATCTTCTTCTGAAATGGATGATGAAACAACTATTAAACCTGTTACAATTGAACCAAGAAGCACATACAAGCTACCAATTTTGGAATCTTTCATAAGCACAAGAGCACCCCCGAGAAATCTTCATTCCATTTGACTCTATAACAACTTTGCAGCCATTTGAGTCCAAAACACCCATAGAAATGAAATTCTTTTTCAGATCAGGGATATGTCTGACATCTGTTAAGGTCCGGACAACTCCATCATACATCTTAATCTGAATAGATCCAATGCCAATAGTCTTACAAGATGCATTATTGCCCATAAGAACAACTCCACCTTCAGTCGGCTTGTATTTGGAGAACCAGTCCTTATTATGACACATATGATACGAGCATCCAAAATCGAGAATTCATTCATTTGAAGATCTGGATTTATTAGCCGACGTCACAATCAAAACATCTTCATTTTCACTCTCGGCGACACTAGCATCTGCAACATTTGGCTTCTGATTTCCCTTCTCGTTGCTCTCTGATGACGGAGAATTTACTCTTTATTTTCCTGCACAAAGACTATACTTTTTCACGAAATTGTGCATCATTCATATACATTGTCATGTCATCTTAAGTCTTTTACATGATTTTAAATTCCCTGGGCTTTGATATATACTTCTCATCCCCCAAGACTATTTCTAGTAATGAATTGAGTAATTTATCCTCAATTTCTTTCTACAGGATTAGCAAATTTATGCTGGAGCTGTACATGGGGGTATTTGCACTGAAAGACTGGACCTGGGGGTATTTATTGCCACAACCTGCCAAAGTTCATTAGAAGACAAAATGCATGATTTGCATATTCTTTTATCTGTTGTTGTGGTCCAGACCAGGAAGGTTCCTGGGCGATTTCAGAGAATGTACCAACGACAAGTGGCATCCGACTATTGGAGGAGAGGATGGATATAAAAGGCAAAGAGAAAGAAGAAGGCGGCATCCGTTCTGCATCCGGGAGGGAGGCATCAAGTGGAGCTGCCATTGCTGAGGAAGACAGGAAGCAGAGCTGGAGAAGAAAGTAGAGGATTCAAGAGTATCATTGGGTTTTGATGTTATGTGATTTCTACTTGTATTAATCTCCAATGATGAACTCTTATTTGGTGGTTTTTGTAATATGTTTAATGGTTGTTAGAGGCTAAACGATTAGGCCTGGACATGGGATGATTTGAGATTTCCTACTTGCTACATGAACTTATCTTCTAATGCATTTTAGTGTTTACTCGACTTTCCAATCTTCCCTTTATTATGTGCTTCATACATGCTGATTTTTATGTTATGAATGACAACTGCTGAGACCAAGGAGGTTGGGATCCTTGGTTACACTCTGTCTTGATATGACCCTTCTTCTTACAATAATTGCATACTTTATCTCTATGCTTTGATTTAGATCTGGATCTATCTTGATTCAGATTTTTTGTTTGATGTCTGCCTCTTGCGATCAAACCTGAGGCATGCTCTTCTGATTTGCTGCTGGATCTCAATTCATTGTCCAATTTTTCTTTACATAGAAGTCTGCCTTTCACATCATCAAAAGTAAGTTTGTCCCTAGCGTAGATCATAGTTTCTTTAAAGGTTTTATATGAAGATGGTAAAGAGCATAGAAGCAATAACGACTGGTCTTCATCATCAATCTTAGCATCTACGTTTTTCAAATCGGAGATAAGGGTAACAAAATCGCTAATATGAGATCTGATCGTTGTACCTTCTGTCATACGAAAAATGTACAGTCGTTGCTTCAATACAAGTCGATTCGCTAGAACTTTTGTCATGTACAGAGTTTCCAACTTTAGCCATAGATCTGCTGACGTCTTCTCTATGAGGACTTCTTGAAGAACATTGTTCGTCAAGCATAACTGGATCGCGGACATGGTTTTCTCATCAAGTTCCTCCCAGGCGGGTGTCTCCATAGTATCGGGTTTCTTTTCCGATAACGTCTTCTTCAATCCGTTCTGAACCAAGATGGCAAGCATCCGAACTTGCCAGAGACTAAAATTTGTGTTACCGTCAAACTTCTCAATGTCAAATTTCATTGTAGTCATCGTCGAAAAATTGATTGCGAAAAATATCGTGCTCTGATACCAATTTGTTGGAAATATATAAGGCGAGGGATCAACCAAGAATCAAAACAACGAATAAAATGAGAAAGAAAGATTGACACACAAATTTTTAACGTGGTAAAACCCTCTTGATCAATGTGAACAAGAGGGAAATATTCCGGGCAAAGGAGACCGCCACCAAAGAGTTTTCACTGTGTCAGAAGAAGAGAGTACATCATAAAACCCTAACCCTTATGTCAGGAGAAGAGAGTACATCCACGAGCAAAGGAGGCCCAAACCCTCCGCTACCACCACATATTCCCTTTTTTTCTCTCATTTTTTTTCAATTTTGAGTACACGGCATAATATTTCAAGGCACAATAACAAATCTCGGGATATATCTAAAAATGAAAAGATGAGAGTAGCTTTGCATTTTGTAGATAAACAAGAGATTATCAAAGAATGATTTATTGGCCTTATTCATATTAAAGATACATATGCTTCAACTCTTTTGGAAGCAATTGATTCATTGTTATTCCAACATAAGTTATGTTTATCATGGATAAGAGGACAAGACTATGATTGAGAAAGTAATATATAAGGTGAGTTCAAAGGTATTAAAAGTTTAATTTTGAAAGAAAATGAGTTAGCATATTATGTTCATTATTTTGCATATCAACTTCAGTTGACCATAGTAGCAATTGCAAAAAATCATGTTGATGTTGCTTCACTTTTGTACCTGGGTCAATATGCTTACTGACTTATGGAGCATCTAGTAAACGTCAAGATAAACTATGAAAAATTCAATTTCCTAAAGTTGTTGAAGCTCCTAGAACTGATTACAAAGAATCAAGAAATCAATCTCAAAAGGGTTAGTGATACAAGATGGGGGTCACATTACCATATGCTTGTAAATTTAGGTTATGTTTGAATTTGTGATTGAAGTACTAAAGTTTATAAAAGTTGAAGATCCCATTTGAAAAAAGAGCTTAAGCATATTTTTTTTTAAATACTTACAATCATTTGAGTTTGTTTTTAGCTCACAACTGATGTTAAACATGTTGGGAATTACAAATATGTTATTTGATATTCTTATAGAGAAAAGATCAAGATATTCTAAATGTTATGTCACTAATTAAAATTTGCTAAGAACAACTATAGAAAATGAGAGATGAACAATGAGATTTGCTATGAATAGTGTTTCTACTTTTTGTGAGGTTCATGATATTAAAACACCTAACATGAATGATATATTTATTATTGAAGTAAGATCAAAACGTAGAGCTCCACAAATAACGAATCTACACAACCACTGAATTGAGTTATTTATTATGGTTATTAATATGTTGCTTCAAGAGCTCAATGATCATTTTAATGAAACAAATATGGAGTTACTTCTTTGTGTGACTTGTCTTAATCCTTCTGCTTCATTTCAAGCTTTTAATGAATAGAAATGAGTGAAGTTAGGACAATTTTTTCGAAATGACTAAAGATAATATGTTAGTGCTTAAGCATCAATTAGTAATATATATAACTGATGTACACTCAGATGATCATTTTCAGAATTTGAATGGACTTGGTGACCTTTCTCAGAAGTTGATGAAATCTAACAAGCATATGATATATGCATTGGTTTATTTGTTCTTGAAGTTGTCTTTACTTCTGTCTATAGCTACTGCAACTATTGAAAAATATTTTTCTGTGATAAATATAAAAAGACTAAATTACGAAATCTAATGAGAGATCAATGGATGAATGATTGTCTGGTAACTAGAGAAAAATGTATATTGCATTATTAGTAATGATGTCAATATTGATAGGTTTCAAAAAATGTAACCTCATCAGAATCAATTCTTAGAATAAAAAATTTTATTTGAAATGTCATTATTTTTCAATTTTGAGATTTAATTTGCTTAAATGTTTATTTAGTATAAATTGTGAGCCTACTCGAAAAAAGTCATGGCTCCATCAATATATATATATATATAT
>LTAE01004951.1:12253-44877 GCA_001647135.1 Pontederia paniculata | reverse complement strand
ATATATATATATATATATATATATATATGTATGTATGTATATATATGTATATACATAACCTTAGTATCGTCATAACATTTAAAACCAATTTTGTTGTATGAATTATTTTGATGGGAAACACAAGAAAGAGGATGTTGAGAAATTATACTAATACTAATGGAATAAAATGTTCAGTAGTTAGGGGATCCTATTAGATGATTTTCTTTTAATCATTATCGAGTTTTGTTGGCACAATTATTGTAACAACCAAAAAAAAGAAAAAAAGATAATATAGAAAGTGGTTACACATAATCAATCCCTCACCCCACTTTCCCCTCTCTCTCAATCTCCCACTCTCCCTAATTATCTCACATAACCTCCATCTCTCTCTTCCCATATCTCTCTCTCCATATTACGTCTCTCTCTCCACATAAAAAATAGGGCTGCCCAAAAAGAAACAAAACAATGGAAGAGCTTCTTTGAGGCATCATCACGCCGCCGTCCGCTCATAGAACACTAACAAACTATATACCATTTCGAAGGTCTTGACGAGAGGCTATCAATAATAATTTGGAGTCTTTCGTGCAACCTATGGGAAGAACCCCTTTCGACTCTTCAAAAAGGCAAGTGATTCAAAACCTAAATAATGAATATCATGATTTTAGATTTGATCTTGTACATGTTTGATAATTTTTAAATAGATCTTGCATGTGATCTAATCTTTAGGGCTTGTATCATTTTCATATCTATATTACATAGTTTATGTTGTAGATTGATGAGATAAAATATAAAGAATTATAGATCCATGTTATTAATTTTGTTCAGATTTTCAGTCTCTATTACTAATGAGTTTTGACTAGCTTATACTCGTCAAAAAATTACAAATAATATATGGATCTGTAGCCCTCGAAGTCTAATTTCATTAGAAATTGATTCACTTTGATCCGAGGTCTATAAAAAACATTATGATCAAAATATTAATCCTGTGTCAAGTTGCATCGAGATGTAGCATGTCCCACTTGTGAAATATGTTATAAATTGAAATAGTTGAATTATAAAATGAATTTTATGGAGTAGATACATTTGGTATTAACTTGACCTAGAATTCGGAATGCCCTAAAAGGAGAATTTTATAGACAGGTTATGAATGTTTTAAGGTTTAGTTTTTACAACTCCCGATATGAAATTGATAAATGAGAGTGTAGGTTTCTTTAGAGGATAAATAATAAGGATATAAAATGTGTGAACTTTTATATGTTAATCATCTGAGAGCCTATTTTCAATGAAAATTAGAATTATTCTAAAAGGATGTCAAGAGATTAAGTTATAAAATTATATATTAACACTATCTTAAAGTTGTTTGAGGCTGAAAATGAATATTTTATTTGAAGTTGTCCCAATGGATATGTATTTGATATTATTGATGTTATAAATAAATTCTAATGATCTTACATTTCACATTGATGATGAGATAGCTACTAAGAGTATTATGTGAATAAATTATGATATGTCTTCTGTCATCATTTCAAATCTATAATCAGATGTTATAATTTATAGAATGGCTACACAATCCCTCATATGACATATATGATTTTTGTATCAGATTTGGAGTCACTCAATGCTCCTATTGAAACTCTTAACATCATACGATTTAATATTATCTTATTATGTGATTGATCTTCAATATGAATGCTCAAAAAATTTATTTGATTCTATATTGTTCCAATTGACATGATTAATGATTTTATATTTTATATGATTATTTAATTATTTTATGATCCTCTTACATATCGTCCTGATTAAGAAGTATGAAACAGTTATATGATGATACTAATACCATAAGATATTTTATGAACCCAATCACTATTGATTCATATTATGATGATGTCTATATTATAAGACTTTTATGAACTATGATCATTCATATCATGATGATGTTCAAGTTATAAGACTTTATATGAATTTTGATTTTCTATCAGTTCATATTATGATGATATTAATGTTATAAAACTTCATAAGATCATGATTATTATTGGTCCAAAGTGATGATACATATGTAATGAGATTTCATATGAACCTTGATTATTATTGGTGCATAATATGATGCATATATGTTATTGTTGAATCTAGGATCACGAGAATATTTTGAATGATCACAAATTTGTAAGTGAACTCAGCCTATACTGATGAACTTGTTTGAGCTGATTTCTTTAACAGGATATATTCAAGTTCAGTACAGCAGTCGACCTGAGCTAAAGGAATGGACGACCTCTGCACACGTAATTTATACATGAAGAATCATATGTGTGCAGTGGGCGTCCTAAGAATATAAGCAGTCGACCAGTATCAAGAGGATTGACATGAAGAGGAGAAGCAGAGCATAAACGGTCGACCAAAGAAGAAGAGAGGTTGACCGATNCTTCTTTTCTTTTGATCTTCTTCTCCTCTTTCTTCTCCAAGTCCTAGCTTCTCCTCTCCCTTGATCCTTGGCTCAATTCCTGATCTTCTCCTAGCTGATTTGCAGCTGCAATGGGAGTGATTTGAGCTCAATCTCGGATTTGAGTGTTAGGGCTGAGTTTACAAGGTGTTAGGAGAGAAATGGGGGAAGAAAAGAGGAAAATTTCTGGGTTTTGGGTTTATATAGCAAGTGAGAGAGAGAGTTAGTGGAAATGGGGTCTAATAGGATCATGACATGTGGCTGGTCCCACTTTCTTTTCTTTTCTTTTTCTTTTTCTTTTTCATGTTTTTCTTTTAATTGTGGGCAGGTATTACAATAACATCTAAATATCATGCACGTGGTTTGTCGGTAAATCTAACTTATTTTCCATTTTTCATTAAAAAATAAACATGATACATCACAAGCTTCATATGCATGCATGCCTGCCTTCCTGCACCGCAGGGTCATCATCCTTTTCACATAATAATGCATGCAATGGTACGTCCAGTTCAGTGGACAGAGACGCCTCTTTGAGAAGGATCAGTAGCCATCAGGTCCCCCAAGGGCCAAAGGCAATAAGCAGCATGCAGGGCAGGGACAGGCAAGTAGGCCATTGGAGGAGGGCCATGCCATGGCACTCATCATCAACTGCTACAAAATAGTACATTACATGCAGTAGAACCCTAAATATTTTTCTGTGTGGTAGATGACACATGCATTAAATTTAGTTTGTTGGAGGGAGGGGAAAGTAAAGAAGAAAGAGAAGGTGACATAGTTCATTTATATTATGCATGTTCAACAGCAGTACTAGTGGCCATGCCATGCACTGACATCTCATTAGAAAGTGAGAGTTGGCTGAATGGTGGCTACCTAACAGGAGCATGTCAAAACATTACCCCTAATGCCAAAGATCCAAGTGGTGCTCCATCTATAGATGTCACTTTGTCACTACCACTTAAGTACCATATCTTTCTCTTCTGCCACTGGATCTATATTTTTATCCTACCTTCATCCCTCTCATGGTGCCTGCAGGAGTTGGGAACTGGGACCAATGTGATAACAACTGCACAAATTTGTATGACCATGAGACTATTTTACTATATCAAGGGTTTGAAGCATGCAACAGTGTGCTTATTGTTTTATGTGAAACCTGATTCCAATGGCCACTTCATGTGCTTGCCAAGGGCCTTTTTCCCAAAAATATGTATCATCTGATATTAGAAGAAAGTATGTGAGATGAAGACACTACACATATATTTAATTTATTTTTTTTTCTGGGCTGATGTTACATTTATTCAATTTACTCTATCACCATTATCAAGATTCCCGTCGGCAACATTGAAGTCAATTGGCACATGAACTCATTGTCTGCCCAACTTAGCATATGCCATACAACAAATTTAGCCACCTAACTTCATAGGAGAAATTACATTCAAGTTAGAAAAAATATCAATCACTACCTAAAACTATTATAGATTTCATTTTTTTTCTTTCTCACTTTCAATAGTGCTGATATTTTTAAATCTTAGGTACTTATTTGATGTCTAATATAATATAAATTTTCACATATTTGAGGCAACTTTGTTCCATGCAAAATATTTGTTTCTTTTTTTATTGAGAGTCTATATATAAACTAAACATTTAAGGCACAAGTCAAGAATATTATCATTGCATAGATATATAGGACCTCCATATTCATAACATATTTAATAAGATTTGAAATCTGAAAATATTTTTTTATTGTCACTCCAATTTTTGAGAAACGACGTTGATTTTTTAACTCACGTGACGCTAATCATTATGCACACTGACCACATGTTAGAGTCTCGAACCATCATCGAGCTCAACTAATCTGGTGATACTCAGAGTCGCATGTCTAGCTATGGCAGGTGAGATTTCCAGCAGAATTATTCTGCATAGGGACTCGAACTCAAGATCTAGTTATGTGGGAAGAAGTCATTTATCACTTCATCCCAACCTTCGTTCTCCGTTGGTGAAATCTAAAAACGTTGGTGATTTGTGGTCACTTGATCATAACTAGTGCTATGCCTTAATTCTAATTTGTTCAGTAGAGATTGCAGGTATATTAATCTAACAATGACTAGCTTTAATCATTTGGCAATCAGAATCCAATATTGCTGAGGTGAGATTTTGTGGAGTTATGATTGCCATGGAGGCCACCACCTAATTTTCAAGGCATTAATAAATAAGACAAGCACGAGCACACTAGTGACATATTCACATGAAGGCAACTTTTTGTGGGATAAGAAAAAAAAAAGTAGTACTACAAGTAATGATGTCTAGTTCATCTCTTCATGGCTAAAGCCAAAGCAGACGGACCCAAATTAAATTACCAGTACAAAGTTCTTATCTCCTCCTCCTAAAGCTTTTTTTTCCTTTCACTTTTGTACCTTTCTGATCTTTTACTTTCCCTCATATATGAGGACACATAGCATCTAATGTTTGTGATTCTTCTGAGCCCCACGAGAAAGAAGAAGGAATTAAGAGAAAGAAAGTTCATTTTTCTAGCTGCATCATGTTACTAATTATAAGGCAAATGCAGATTTTAGATGCTATTATATATTAAAGAGAATAAAGGAAGAAAGCAATGTATGATGAGCTCATTAAGCCCATAATTAACAAGCATAGACTAACTTTGTTACAATACATCATAAATTAATTAATGAAACTTAGAACACAGTGGACAAAAAAAAAGAAAGTTCATTTTTCTAGCTGCATCATGTCACTAACTAAAAGGCAAATGCAAATTTTGGATACTATATATATATATTATATATAAAGAGAATAAAGGAAGAAAGCAATGTGTGATGAGCTCATTAAGCCCATAATTAACAAGCATATACTAACTTTGTTACAGTACATCATAAATTAACTAATGAAGCTTAGAACACAGTGGACAAAAAAAATGCAAGTAGTAAGCAAAATGGCAACATGTACATGAATCCGGAGAAGGTCTGTGGATGAACTTTTACACTGCAGAAATAAAAAAGAAACTGTGTAATGTTGGTTGCCATTGATGAACAAAAAAATTTGCCCTATACATGTAAGTACTAGTGTGCTTTCTGATCACTGAGAAGCTTGAGAGCCTGCTCAAGAACAGGTCTGAATCTGTTCATGTCAAGCTTCACGTTTTGCTTGACCAGGTAAATTTCTCCCATCTTATGCCATCCGAGCTTGTGGATGGACTTGGGGTCTGTGAACACAGGGTCGTCCCTCGGGTACAGCTCTGTGAGGGTGCTCTCCTCCACGCCAATGGTGTACTCCAAGTAGCTCAGGTTCATCCTCTTGGCAGGCTCCCCGAAGTAGTTGCTGGCGATCCAGTCGAGCTTGCCGTAGGGCACCACCTGGATGAACACGGCGTTCCCGGGCAGGAACACGAAGTTGGTCAGCCCCGCGCCGTGCACGCCCATCATCACGTCGCACGAGTTCACGACGCGCGCGAACTCGGCCACGTCGTGGTACTTGGCCTCGGTCGTCACGGCCTCGAACCCGACGCTCTCGGCCGTCCGGACGATCTCGTCCACGTTCATGAACTTTCGCGTGCCGCCCCGGGCCACGACCAGCAGCCGCGGCTTCGTGCCCGGGTGCGCGGCCGGGTTCAGGGCGTAGTCCCGGCCGAGCCCGTACGAGGCCCTCATAAACTTCATGAAGTCCGGCATGGAGTAGCCCTTGGGGGAGTTGGCGGGGTCGATCATCAAGTCCCTGTCGCTGCGGAGCCCCACGACGACGCGGTCGAAGCAGTGCACCCGGTCGTCCTTGTCGTAGTCGATGGGCTGGTAGCGCGAGAGCCTGGTGATGTACTCCTCGTACTTCTTGAACCACCAGGGGTTGTAGCCGGAGACGACGAGCTGCACCTCCCCGTCGAACTCCCTGGCGGTCTGGAAGAGAGGGACCAGGATGTCGGTGAAGTCGTGGAAGTAGTTCCCGGCGTAACCGGAGACGGCGAAGACGACGGCGGGCACGGCGTGGCGGACGGTGCAGCGGGGGGCCTCGTGCAGGGCCTTGACGTGCACCGGGCGCACATGAGTCAGGGACGACCTGTCCCACTTACGGGCGTAAGGCCGGACGATCCAAGGCTCGAGTTTTCCCGCCACCGCCGGCGTCGTGACGAGCATCACCGACGACAAGTTCTTCCCGATCACTCTGACGTCGCCCTCTACGTCGCATATGTCCGACCTGTGATTGGAAGTATCACACAGCGGCTTCCTCGGTGCCTCCACAGCTACAATAACAAGTGATCCCTCATTACAGCAACAAATGCATGCAAGCCATGGCGGATCGTATGATTCATATATAAAAAAATATATACCTATAATTTGCTTGGTGGCACTCGTAGTTGGTGCTTGCACTGTACTTCCAGTTGTGGTTGGGGAATTGTTCATCGTTTTGATACCTGGCAGATGAAGTACATATATATAATAAACTATGAACTTATGAACGTGAATTGGATCAAGCTTTTGCTGCAGCAGAAGCCTTACCAGGTTCTTGAGCAGTGACAAACTTCTCGACTGGGCGGTTTGCAGCATCTGCAGAGGTGGACGATGGCAATGGCTTTGCTTCCACTGCAAAGCATCACAGAACTAAATTGTGTGAGCTGATCAATTTTTTTGCTGAAAGAAGCAAACTAAGAACAGGGAGCAGTACGCAGTAGAACTCACAGATAGGGAAATCAAGCATGTCATTTTTGGGCATCATTGTGTACGTGATCGACACCAGAAAGCATCCAATGATCAGACCGACTCCGAAACTTAGAGGATCGATCCGGTTGAAGGCCTTCACCGCCTTCATCTCGTAGCCAATTCTTGCTTGATCAGATCTTTCCTTCAGCTTCCTAAACTCCTGCATCCGGTTTTCACCAGCAACTTCTGACAAGCTTTTGGAGAGATGTAGTAGCAGCAGCAGCAGCAGCAATGGATCTGGTATCCAAGTGCAGGAATTAATACGAAGAACACGGAATCCATGGTCTAATACTAAATGTCATGTGCTTCAGATTACTCCATATTAATTAGGACCATGTTATTGACCAAGTAATGGATTTCCAGCACACTGTTTGCATGTTTCTAATTCTTCCACTTCTTCTTCCCTTTTCTTACTGCAAGTTGCTTGCTTCTGCTTTTTCCTCGAATGAACTGGAGATTTTTTTATTGATGGAGAATAATAGAAAAAGAAAGTTTACTTTGAATGGACCTACACATGAATTATTGAGGTGACCATGTGGGGGATGTTAATTTGGGGTGCTGAACAATTCAAATAAAGAAGACCCAAAGATGAAGGCTTTTCCTGGACATGATTCAGGACACATATATATGACAGGCATCACTGTGGGTTGATTTGGACCATATACATATGGAGGCAAGCAATTGGTAGGTAGGATGTCCTGATCAATTATATCAGACCTCATAGATCTTGCATTATCAACACGCACATATGTCTGAACTCAATCAAGATTGATCGGCGCATATGGTTAGCGAATCTGTATTTCGAGTTGAGGGGCAAAAGAGCTACTAACCCGTTTGAGCTAGTAGCCCCATATTAACGGTGGGTCTCACGATCGTGGACCGAAAAAAGACCTCATAGATCTTGCATTATTGCGCATATGCCTAACCAAGTTGGTTGGCATATATGGTTGGCGGGTTTGTGCCCCGTGTTGAAGGATCGGGAGCTAGTAGTCCCGATTTCGAGCCCCGGAATCTCTAACTTGGCCAGAGTATTATCGAGTTACCGTGCGAACCCGAACGTTAAATTAGCGGGTGCTAATAACGCTGGACACCGGTGGGTCACCACGGAAAAAAAAACATGCACATATGTCAGAACTCAATAATGCAATGAGTCCAAAACATCACCAGACTGGTCACTTCCTGTGCAACTGTTGGACATTGAAGATGGTAGCTTTTTTTGCAGGGTGTAGCCAGGGATCAATGATGAGTACTACATGGAGAAAGCTTTTGCTGTTACAGTGAAAAAAGATAAGGCTACAAGTATGCATCAAAAGATTAGTGTGTTCTTTCTTTCCTTCCCTTCCTAACTGTTATTTTGGTAGGCAAAGTAGAACAAATGTGACCAAGTCTCAGAATAGCAAACAAGGTACAGACAAGACAAATGCCATCATCAGCATGATTAGGTGCTGCTGCTAAAACTTAAAAGTTTTCTTCTTCAGGGGGGGCATTGAGTAGAATCTAAGGCCACTGCAATGGCTAAAAGAGTTAACTATGGCAAATGGCCTGCCAACCACTAATTATATCTACCTAGAATTGAATGGAATCAACAAGGACAGAAGCATAGAGTAATTAATCAAGTCTCAGAAGTGTTGGATTCCATTATATATTTGCTTGTCGCATCCCAACTTTTCTTATAGTTCCATTGTTGCTGTGTGGTCCGCGAATTTAATAAAGTTCTCTGGCTCTTTTCTTTTCACGTAAAGAAAAGTAACGTACTCTTCTGGGAATTGATTCTTGACGAGGCCTTCGTTTGCCTACCAGTTCAGCAAATGTCTATCTTTAGATCTACTTTTGGTGTATGGGCTTCATCATGTATGCTAAACTTTGCTGATATATTCATATATATATATTGAATAATTCAATTGACTTGGCCCATATTCCATATTCCATATTCCATGCCTAAAGACTATTGTAAAATAAAATTGAGAAAAGTAGAATGAGCTGTTCTTACCTTCTGTCTACTTTGTGATCATTAAGCCCATGATCATACTGCACTTAATTCTTTTTGTGTTAAAAGCACTACCTCCAACTTCACTGCCAATGATTGATCTAGGAGAAGATACAACTCTTCATGCTCCTTTTAGTTCATCTGAATGTTACATCTGAAATCCCTGTTAAAAGTCATTTCTGAACATGAGAGCACAACCTTTTTGTAGGGAAACAAAGTAACACTTGCTCCACTGGTGGAATAGATTCCCCAGAGAAATGAGGTGCCATGCTAATTAAGGTTTTGCAGGGTTTACATGCTTACAGCTTGAAACCAAATAATGAAACTAAGGCAGCCAAAAATATGACAAGATCAGTTCATTCATAAACTGAACTTTTGCTTTAGCACAATCTGTACCCATGAATTGTCCATAAAATATCATAAAAGGCAAACTTTTACGTACGTAGTCTAATTTTTTTGTTTTCTTCTGCTGTAATTTCAGCTGCTGAAGTTACACCTGAAGAAGTATAACCCCCAGATACATTGCAGAGCAAATTCTCTGAAGTGTGCCTTTCAACTTTCTGCAAATGAAACCTAAAGCATGCAAGAGGCCTAACTGAAGAAGCTCCAAAAACGGCCAAGCACTACAAAATCCAGATGACTTCAAGCATGAAAGGAGTTAAGTGCTTACAGACAGGAAAATATGGTTGCTATTTCTGAACAGCTGGAAAGAGGTGACTGAGTTGGTGGCGGTGGTAGGAAAGCATTCACTGCTGCTGCCAAGCAGCTCGCTCCTGCATGCGTTGCTTGCAGCTTGAAACCTGTTCAGCATTGCAACCGACTCCATTTTTATATATCGATCTTTGACGAGTGCGAGAGCCAGCAGACAGAAGTGGGCGAGGGGAAGCTGGCAGCCTTTGCGGGCGTTATATATTGACTCAGCAACATGCGATATCGGTAGATAGATTTGGTTAATTGTTGTCTTGGTCTGCCTGCACTTGGCAAATCTATTAATATTATTACAAACTGGGTTAATCAACATTTGGACACTTAGGTCCTATAGCGTTTAGCGTTTTGACTTTGTTAACGTGTTTGATAAATACAAAAAAGATTAGCGACAAGCTGCGAGCGTATTAAAACGTTTGAACACCCAACATCTGAAGGTTCAAAAATAACGCACGGAAATTTCTTATCTAATATACATTTTCTTATGCATATAATAATGTAAATAATTTAAAAGCTCTCATATATCCATTTGAGTCATTTAATATTTAACGTTCATAAGCTAATTCAAATATTTTATTTATTAAACACATTTATTGATAGACCACTAATAGCTAATCGTTAAGCTCTAGTCGCTATTAATCATTTAAATTGCTATCATCTAATTATATCGCTACTAACTAGTTAAATCGTTAATCGTGTCAAACAGAGTCTTAGTATCAATTTACTTTGGTACCGATACTCCATGCACGAACTTAATTATTCACGTAAATCTTTACATGTTATGAATTCTTACATGACATGCTGCATAGTGCATGCATTTGTTGGACATGCCTGATGAAGCTGAACCCTGTAAATGGCCTCAAAATTCTTGTCTAGTTAAGAAACACTTGAACACTGTAAAAAAAAGATTAGAGAAAGCTCATCAAATCCACTCGCCGTTGCGTAATCAAAGTACAAGAAACAAAAACCAAAGTAAATGTTTTTGTTAGCAAAACATCCAAAAGAGAAAGAACTCAACACAAATTACAAAG
Source organism: Pontederia paniculata (assembly GCA_001647135.1). Lineage (NCBI taxonomy): Eukaryota > Viridiplantae > Streptophyta > Magnoliopsida > Commelinales > Pontederiaceae > Pontederia > Pontederia paniculata. Next base: position 34,038 of record LTAE01004951.1, on the reverse strand, counting down.
TCATTCATTAGCAAAATGTCCACTTTTATGATTTTTTTCTCTTAAATTGTAGGTGGCTGTTCTTGTAGACTTTATAGTTCTTTTTTTTTTTCAATTATTATTAGTGTTAAATACGTGCAAGCAAGTGGTTCTTGGAATAATGTTATAGTATTACCGGGTTTTCCGGGCACTACTAGACATCCAAATTAATTAATCCATACGTTATGGCGTTTGGCAAGTCAACACATCGAACAAATTACCAACTTTGTCTTCGCTTGAATCGTTCCAACCTGAAATAAATTACATATGCACATGAGCAATATTAAATGCACCGTCCAAGAAGGTTAAAAGAAATTTTTAACCTTGGTCATACATTTCTAGAACAAACGGTGATGTTAAATTATGATCAGCATGTATTGTCTATATTATTCTTAATCTTTGGATTACAATATTGTTGATGGTCTCGTGTTATTGGTAGTACAATTTTTTATCTCAATTTTGCAAAAGGAAAAAAAAAAGCACAAATGAATGGAATAGACTCGAATAGCTTGCAAGTTATTTTGTGTATAATGGGCCTAGTGATGCTATTTTCTTTCTATTAGGCCTCTAAGGAATATTATGGATTGGGCTTATTTTGTCCAGATTGTAGGCCCAAGTGCATATGTAAACCTTTTCTTTTCTTTTTTGGATTGAATTAAAGAATTTTTTTTGTTCTAATTATATAATGGTCAAAATGAATGTGTATTATGTGTAGCTTTCGCGTATACTAAGATTTAAAATACATTGTATGATGGCTTAAGATCAAGTGTATTGGTACATTAATGGAAAGAAAGTGTATGACTACATTATGACGCATTCCCATAACAACTAAAATAGACTACCATTTTATAAATTATTAATAATATTATTGTATGATAAATACTAATAATATAAAATATAATTTAAATTATTAAACATTAAATTACTAAAAAAACTTTAAAAATATTAAATTTTACTAATATATTATTTTGTATAAACAAAAATTTCGATTAGCCCTGAACTTATCATTTTTTGAAGAAAAATATATATAATTTAACAAGACAAGATTAGTACTAATAATGAAGTCAATCTATTCTTATAGCATATCTAGTAACAATAATAAAAAATAACTTTGAACCAAATATATGAAGTTTATATTACCAATCGTATGTAAATACTCTTAAAATATTAAGAAATGTTTAACAATATTATTTCCTAAGAAATATAAATAATTTAAAATTTTAATTGAACGGATAGTTTTGTCTAAATATATTTCACCATACAAATCGTCGATAATATGTTGTAGTCAAACATGATAATCTTAAAAATTTTAAATTAAATAATCGATAATTTGTTCAAATTATCTTGTGCCAAACTACTTATATCAAAAGATAACTTTTATGTTCTATTTCTTGGAATAGTGAAAATAATTGATTATTCCTTACTTAACATTTTCTATATAAATGTATGCGAAATATTAGCTCATTTTATTTAAAATTACATTGAGATTATTTGATATCACATTACTCTTACATTCGTAATTCATCATTCGATAACAAAAATCCAAATGTGTGTAAATTATCACCAAAGAGACTGCAATTGGTACAATGCATTTGTAATTTCGGGAAAAAGAAAAAAAACAAAAATAAAAATGTGATTCATATGCTATGCAGAAATTTGCACAATATTGCAGGCTGCAGGACCTCTGTGTTTAGCTTTCACCACCTTCCTTCCCTGTGTGTGCTCTCTTCTTCTCTTCTCCTCTACCTCCATGAACGAATCCAACAAGCAACACCAAACAAAACTGGTCTACTGATCACGCAGGATTTGGAGCGCCTGCTCAAGAACAGGCCTGAACCTTCTCACGTCAAGCCTCACGTCCTGCTTAACCAGGAAGGTGCTGGAGAAGGTATCCCATCCCTGATGGTGGACGGACATGGGATCCTTGAACACCGGATGGTCTCTCGGGTACATGTCCGACAGCGTCGTCTCCTCCTCGTTGATGCTGTACTCCAAGTAGTGCAGCTTCATGAGCTTGGACGGCTCCCGGAAGTAGTTGCCGGCGATCCAGTCGAGCTTGCCCCACGGCACCACCTGTATCACCACCGCGTTGGTCGGCAGGAAGACGAGGTTGGTGAGCCCCGAGCCGTGCACGCCCATTATGACGTCGCAGGAGTTCACGACGCGCGAGAACTTGTCGACGTCCTCGTCGGCCTCCGTCACGACCGTCTCGAACCCCGCCGCCTCGGCCATCTGGACGATCTCCGGCACGTTCATGAACTTGCGCGTGCGCTTCCTGGTTATGATCAGGAGCCTCGGCTTCCTGTCCGGCCGCTGCGCGGGCTGCAGCGGGCGGTCTCTCTCGAGGCCGTACGCGCCCCTGATGAACTTTGTGAAGTCCACCATCGTCACGCCGTAGGGATCCTTCGCCGGGTCGATCCGGAAGTCCTCCTGCACGCACCGGAGGCCGAGGGTCACCTCCCTGAAGCAGTGGATCCGCTCGTCGTTGTCGTAGTCGACGATGTCGTACCGCGAGAGCTTGTCGAAGAACCGNTCCTCGTCGGCCTCCGTCACGACCGTCTCGAACCCCGCCGCCTCGGCCATCTGGACGATCTCCGGCACGTTCATGAACTTGCGCGTGCGCTTCCTGGTTATGATCAGGAGCCTCGGCTTCCTGTCCGGCCGCTGCGCGGGCTGCAGCGGGCGGTCTCTCTCGAGGCCGTACGCGCCCCTGATGAACTTTGTGAAGTCCACCATCGTCACGCCGTAGGGATCCTTCGCCGGGTCGATCCGGAAGTCCTCCTGCACGCACCGGAGGCCGAGGGTCACCTCCCTGAAGCAGTGGATCCGCTCGTCGTTGTCGTAGTCGACGATGTCGTACCGCGAGAGCTTGTCGAAGAACCGCCGGTACTTAGCGACCCAGTCCGGCTTGTTGTTCGCTATGAGCAGCTGGACCTCGCCCCCGAAGCGGCCGCCGGTCTCGAACAGAGGGACCAGCACGTCGGCGAAGTCGTGGAAGAAGTTCCCGGTCCACCCGCCGATGGCGAAGACCAACGCCGGCGCGGTGTGGTTCACGGTGCAGTGAGGCCCTCCCGCGTAGCCGTCGACAAGCTTCAGGGTCACCGGCCGGACGCGGGAGCCCGAGCCTTCGTCCCACTTCCGCGCGTAGGGCTTTATGGTCCAGGAATCGCCGTCGTCCTTGTAGCTGGGCTCCGAGGGGTTGACGAACACCATGCGGCTGTCCTTGCCGATGATCCTGACATCGCCGTCGGCTTCGCAGATGTCGGACTTCCTGTTTGAGAAATCACATATCGGTTTCCTCGGAGTCTGAGGCTTCGACTCTGTCGCACAAAACAAAACATTTAGCTCGATGACAACAGAAACAGAACAGACCAAAAATAAAAATTGGATTTTTAATGTCTTGTTCATCTGTTCCTTGTGTACTTTTAGAGGATTCTTCGCTTTCGACGGCGATACGCGATGTTTCAGAAGAGGAATTCTGATTCACGACGACCGGCGCTTGTGAAGTCTCTGCGCAGGCCAACGAGATCGTGAGAAAAAAAAACCAGAAAGGAAGCTACTTTAATGGCGGCACAGTAACAGAGTCCGACAGCAAGTTGCTTACCGACGGAGATGCGCATGGAACCGGTCCTCGACATCGTGAAATAAGTGAGCAAGACCAGGAAGACCACGACGATGAATCCCAATCCATAGCTTTGAGGCTTCGATCGGTTCAGGTTCCTGAATCCTTTCATCTTGTACCCCATCTCCTTGCCAACCAGAGGAAGAAGAAGAAGAAGATGCTGATGGCCCTTTCCTGAACTAAACTAAACCAAGTTCATGCAGCTCCTGAGCAGAGATGGCCTTCTTCTGTCAGAAGTCAGAACCTTTTGGTGCTCTGTTTCTGGTTTCTCTTTTGTTATTGTTCTTCACCTCGTGGTAGTTGGAAGGCTGCTGTAGAGCTGCAACTGCAACACGACGAGATGAGAAGACTTTGGAGAGCCCACGTTGTGTAGTTCAATGATTGTGGCTAACAAAATATGCTACTAGTCCTTGATTTTGATATTGAAAAGTTCAACCTGATTAATATGAAGATTGGAATGGTAACTTTTTAACTCCTTGACGACAAATATTATATACTTAAAATTATACGAAAAAAATTATATGCCTATTGTTGATAATGACTTGAATCTTAAGCCAATGAAAATTCATATTGATTCCCTGTGTATCACAACCGTCGAAGGGATCCCCTGCGGGGTCTCGGGGGTGGAGTCCTCGAAACTTAGACAGTCTTAGCCTCTTAGGGCTTATATTTCTTATTTTGTATTGAGAGTCCATATATAAACTCCATAAGATTTGAGTTGTTCTGTATCTTATATCATCTATTGTTTTATCACATTAAAGAAAGAACTCCAACCGTCGTCCCAGGACGTAGTACAATTAAAGATAAACTTCATAAATCTGTATGTCTTTTTTGTGTGTGATTTTTTTTCTCTCTTTCTCCAATTTTCATAACACATACACTATACAAGTTCCTCTTGCATTTTGTGCATATTGTTTCTTATGCTGTTACTGTTTTCAGTAATACTTTGCATATTGCATGATGTATATATTTTACTGCATCATGGAAGGTGCCATTTTCTTTTATGGGGCTGACATTAACATTTGGTGTGACATGTGATGGTGGTAGTAGTTGGAGGAAGAGGAGGAAGGGGAAGGAAGGAAGCAGGGGGCTTGGTCATGCAGACACAGACAAGAAGAAAGTGTCTTCCAGGCTGCTGTGTATGGACCAATTCAGCTTGACAGATTCACTTCTCCAACCTCAATGCATTGTGCCTTTCTTCTTCTTTTTTTTTAAATTAAAGGGCAAATAAGACCTTTAACGTCACTTTCTATGGCCCAGAATTAAATTACACCACCAGAAAAAAAGGAAGCGATGCTCACAGAGAGTTCTGAAAGTAACAGCCTGTGTCATACTCAAATGTTTCAATTGTGTGCTGTGACAAAGTGCTGATACAATTTGGTAACATTGACTAGTTATGCATTGAAAGCTTGTAATTGTAGACAGAGATAAGTCTGAATTGCCATGGAAAAGAAATCTAATCTAAATTGACATGGTCATGTATAGAGAAGCTAAAGTTATTCTACTAATTATGGAGTGGTTAGCGGTTCCTCCCCATTTAAGCAGAGGTCTCGAGTTCGAGCCTCTATGAACGCAGAAAATTCTCGCTGGGAGTCTCACCTGCCATATTCATGCACGCAACCCGGGGCGACACCAGATTAGTCTTAGTCGGGCTCGATGGTAGGCCGAGACTTCGACCCATGACTAGTGCGCATAACTGTTAGCGCAGCGCGGGTTGAGGAATCGGCGCCGCTTCCCAGACACTGAGGTGACAATCCAAAAAAAAGTTATTATACTAATTCAGTTTGACCAGGGTACATTATGATCTTTCAACAATGACATTTTCCCTGATGCAGTCAAAGAACACTGTAATGCATAAATGACCTCTGTTTTCTTGTACATGCACACAAAGGACAACTCACTTGCAGGTTTGCATGCTGCTTGACATCTCAATTCACATTCTACATCAGCTGGAATATTTACTCCTTCAAATGAAGTAATAAGAAGCAATGGAAACAGTTCACATTGAGGTTGAGGTTGCTATCGATGCAGCAGCTGCCGTGCTTTCTCAAGAACAGGCCTGAACCTGTTCACGTCAAGCCTCACATTTTGCTTGATCAGGTATATCTTCCCCATTTCATCCCATCCGAGCCGGTGGATCGCCATGGGATCAGTGAACACAGCATGGTCTCTGGGGTAGAGCTCCAACAAGGTGCTCTCCTCCTCGCTGATGCTGTATTCCAAGTAGTGCAGCTTGGCGTCCATGGACGGGAACCCGAAGTCGTACTTGGCCATGTTCTCCAGCTTGCCCCACGGAACCACCTGAATGAGCACAGCGTCGGTGGGCAGGAAGACCAGGTTGGTGAGGCCGGCGCCGTGCACGCCCATCATCACGTCGAACGTGTTCACCTTGCTCGCGAACTCGGCCACGCCCACGCCGAACTTGGGGTCCGTGACCACCACCTCGTAGCCCAGCTGCCGGGCCATCTCGGCGATCTCCTCCCCGTTGGTGAACTTTCTGGTGCCGTGCCTCGCTATGATCAGCAGCCTCGGCTTCCTGTCCGGCGTCTCCCGCAGGTTGATGGCCGTGTCCCGCTTGAGCGAGTACGTGCCCCTCATGAACTTGGCGAAGTCCACCATGGACAGCCCCCCCGGAGCTCGCGCGGGGTCGATGGTCAAGTCGTTGTGGAACATGACGCCGACGATGGCGTGGGGGAAGCAGCGAACTTGGTCGTCGTTGTCGAAGTCGATGAGCTCGTACTTGGACATGCCCCGGAGGAACTCCCTGTACTTGCCTGTCCACCATCCCTGGATGTTTGACACCAGGAACTGGACCTCGCCGTAGAACTGCCGTGCTGTGATGAAGAGGGGGACTATTACGTCAATGTAGTCGTGGTAGTAGTTTCCGGTGAAGCCTCCGTTCGCGAAGACCACGGCCGGGACGGAGTGGTTCACGGTGCACCGAGGAGCTCCGGCGAGGCCGTCCGATAGCTTCACAGAGACCTCCTTAATGTTGGGCAACATCTTGCGAGCGTAAGGTTTGATGTGCCACTCTCTGGTTGCCGGCAATGGCTGACGACCAGTGACATAAACCACAGACAGTGACCTCCCGTGCATTCGAACATCGCCTTCCATGTCGCAGAAATCGGACCTCGAACCGGAAAGATCACATATTGGCTTCAATGGCGCATTCACAGCATTCACAGTGTCACCTTCAAGACAGTAATATTTAAGCTCAAATTAGGTGTTGGTTGTTGTTCAACAAGATCTTGTCCTACATTTTACTACTTTTTGTAGCTGAAATTGACAGAAAAGATTGAGTTGTTTGAATCGAATTCTAATAACAAATGAACAAGAAGACCTGTTGGTCTGGGAACAACATCTTTTCCATCTGCACTCTGACTTGTGACAGTGGAGGAGGCGCTTTTGCTCAGGGCCACCGGCAGCTCTGCTTCCTTTGCTTGTTGGTCCTCTGGCATTTCCTTGGATTCTGCTGCATGATTGAAGAGATCGTGCCATGAGATCATTCTGCCAAATTATTCCAAAATGCAATTGAACTCCTCACAGTTTACTGTGCAGTTCAGAATGACATTATACTCTGAAATCAATTCCTGACACTACAGAACACTGAATTCACCCCCGTGAAGTTTAGAAGAGGAGGAAAAATCTGAAAGGATTTCCATCTGTATTTTTAGTGATGAACACATGAAATTGTATGATTCATAAGGGTAGCAAAGCTTGAAATTTTACCTGACTGCTGTAATTTATCGTCTGTTCCATCGGTAGGCGTGTTGATGCGAACTTCATATGGCAAGCTTATTTGCTGAACAGCTGCAAAATTAAACTGGAGTTATAACCAGAGTTTCCAGATTCATGCTTCAGCATCATCACGTATCGTTCTGTTCTTTCCCTCAGAAACATCTGCTACTTGTTGCATGTTGATACGTATGCCGGTGATCAAATGTTCAGGGAAGAGAGAGACTTACCAGAAGGTTGTGTCTCTGAAACCAGGTATGCTAATATTACCACGCAGCATACGACCAGCATGACCAATCCGAGCTTCTTCGCGTCGAACCGGCCCAAGCTCCTGCTCAGATTCTTTTCATGCCCCATCTGACTGAGAGAGAGAGAGGAGAGAGAGAGAGAGCAGCAGCGTTGGTTAATTCCTTCTGCAACTCCTCTCTTGTAACTCTCCTTAATGAGTCCCCAACTCAAGCTTAGTATTACTCTCTCTCTCTCTCTCTCTCTCTCTCTCTTGAAAGAGCAGAAGTGGTATTCCTCTGGCCAAATTGGCGACTCCGGGGCTCGAACTCGGGGCTACTAGCTCCCGGTCCCTCAACCCGGGACACACCCCTGCTAACCAGGTGTGCCAACCAAACTTGGTTTTTTTTTTTTCTCACCTTTGTACAAAGCTCCAAGCAATCAATAATAGTTTATTAGTTCCTGTGGGCAATAGCTCTTGTACAGTGAACAAAGGTTCATATTTCTTTTTTTTTTCCTTTTGTTCTATAAAAAAAGTTACCACCAAACTTTGGAAACCTGTTTTTAGGCAGTTTTTGAGGTCAATTTGTGTAGGTTTCTGCGGGCACCCAAACATTTATTTAAAAAAGAAAACGAAAGCACTAGATTAAATTAGATGTGCTACTAATAATTCTAAAAGTTTAAGCCGATAGAAAGAACAACATCTTTATATATATATTCTTAACACTCTTTCGTGTGGGTCGTTGACAATTTTGGTCTAATCCAAAATTCAACACGTGGACAATTAAGGGAGTAAATTAATTTTTAATACGAGCAAACGGCGAAGTTTGAACTCAGGACATCTAGTTCTGATATCATGTTAATTTAGATGTATTATCAACAATCCTAAAAGTTTAAGCCAATAGAAAGAACAACATCTTTATATTTATATTTTTAACAATAGGAAATATCATGTTATTTACATTTTCAATCATAGGATGCTTAATTTATAGTGGATAGATGTAGAAGAAAAAATATTATTAAAGAGAAAATTTAGCATTCATAATAAATTTAATATCATACGATTAAAAATATATGTAGTATGATGCTTCCTACTTAAATAGGGAGCACTTATATTAAACACATTTTTAAATAATTAGTAGACCATCAAACCTTGCCATTTTGCCAAGTTTGCATATATGCTAGGGACTGGATTGCAACAATTTATTATTTATGTCATTTAAAATGGTGTAACTGATCTTGATCGATTCAATTAGGAGACAACCTTCCTTTCAGCAAAGATGTTTGCTAGCACATATTATAATCTCTTATGAAAATTTCAAAGCAAGTTTATGATATTTTTTTGGGTAGTCGGTCAAGACAACCTTCTGATATGTTATTATTATTGATTGTATCAGTAATAAATGATGCTGATTAGTTAATAGATTCATAACATATCTGTATATGTAACGCCCGCATAACAAAAAGAGAGGATGAAACGGAATTGTCCTATTCGGACATGACCTATTTTTATCTCATCATATGAAGATCAATTTAAATTAAATTTAAAATTTAAATTTGACTTCGTTTCAAACTATTCAAAATTTAGATTGCTACATATAAACTCCTAAATATGAGAAGAAATTTTTTTTTTAAAGGAAACTTTAAAGCTTATCTATTAAAATTTGTCCCAAAAATATCGGAATACAAAATATGATGCAATTCCGTTGGAGGATCATTGCACCAGAATACATCTTCATTTTGCCTACGTCCGAAGTTCGCTAGAAAATCAGCTGCACGATTGGATTCTTTATAGCAGTGTGTACATTTAAATTCATGAAACAGACTAACTATTTACCATACTTCTTGCAAAATACTTCATAGTTGTCAAGGACACGCCGATTGTTTATTTAGAATCACTCTTGTGCAATCCCGTTCTTGACAAGCAGAACTAAGAAAGATTTAAATCCTTATAATTTCTTCCAAGCAGAACTTTTTCTCTCTCATCTCTTTCTTCATTCTATCCTCTTCTTCATATAGGCATAACATAAGATAAAAATATTATGTCTTCCTAGCCTCATACCAAAGAAATTATATAGGAGAAACAGTAGAGAGGACTAGACTGAGAAAAAAATGTAAAAAAAACTTAAAAACTTGTGAAGAACTAGGAAAGGACTCTAGGAACTTCAAAAAAGATATGTAAGGAGACTTTTGGAATTGATAGGAGATTTGGGAACAATCTCTCTCTACCTGTTTTATTATTTTACCCATGAGATTAGAGATGATCATACTTATCCATGCTATGCAAAGTTTTATTGATCTTCAATCTAGAAATTATGAAAGTTAGGGTTTCTATAGATGTTTAATCATGTTCTTAAACCCCAAAAACATATAAGGCGAAGCAAGAGCCGGATGCCACCTTACAACATGGACCGTATCGATCCTCGACACGGCCCGTGTTGGTCAGCCATGCAAGGCTAAATGATGATGATAGTGACTTGGACGACGACGACGATGTTCATAATGATATAAGATTATTGTACATAGTTTGGACTAGGTCTTGTTAGACATAGATTAAAAGAATTGTAATAGAGATAATATTTTTGAGTAATGATGATCTTAGTCCTTATTTATAATTAAGACTTCTGTAATATAATTTTTTTAATTTATTTAGATTCTTGTGCATGTATATGTTTGTTGATCATAAAAGAGTCAAAGTTCAAGTCAAAAAAAGAAAAGTTAAGTTTGACTAACATCTTCAAAAATCATCCACATAAGTGTTTGGAAAAACTTTGGGGCATTACAATATCAGAACTAAAATTGATTGAAGGTTTTCTTTCATTTACAAAATATGAATTATTCCTAATTTAATTAAATTATAGAAATGACTATTTATCTCTCTTCTTACTATTAGTTTTTCTATTATTTTTCTTGTTAATTTATCTAACTATTTATTTTGCTTCTATTAATTATTATTATTATTGTTGTTTTGTAAGGTAATATGAAAAAGTTTAATTGTAAACTGTATATGTTTTAGTTATTTTTATCTTTCCTCACATCAAATGTTTTTTTTAAATTTGAAAACTTTTATTTTTCTAAATGTTCATAAAATGCTGTCAAAAAATTGGATAAGTTAAAAAGTTAATGGAACATTGATGATGAGGTAAAGTGAAATGTTTGAATAGCTTGGTAGTTTAGAAGCAAATATAAAAAAAAGTATGGAAAACCTCACAAGATAAATAGAAGAAATAACCACCAATTCAGTGAAGGACACATGCTTATGGTTATGGTGGATCTCAACAACCAGCCCCGCAGGCCACCTACCAAACACAAATCTCATGATGAGGTCAATCAATTTTGTATCACTTGTCTGCAATCACTCAACACACAGAATTCCAACATGAACACATCAAGTTCTTCATTTGTTTATCTATTTATTTTTTTCCTTCTCAAGTGAGTTTTCAGTTTACTAATCACCAACTACTCATTCCACATGCTTCCTTTGTTCATCTAATTAATTCTCTGTTTCTGTCTTTTATCTCAAAGTTGTTAAATTAATTGATTATTAGAACTATTATTACTACCATAAGGAGACATGGCTGCACAGGATCATATCCTCCCCTCTGTCTCCATCTTCAGATGTAAGCTTCTCACATGCTAACATGTGAAAATCAAATTTGAAATCTTAAAAAAAAAAATCAGCAAATATGTGTTTCAGACAGAAACAGAAGAAGTGAAAAAGTAAATAGCTGCTTAATACTGATGGAAAATTCGAGAACACAAGTAGAAGATCACAAAAAGAAAATGTAGAAAAATAGAGAACACACACAAATTTACCCAAGTTCACTCATTAATTAGGACTACGTCCTGCAAAGAGATTTCACTATATTATTTTTTCGTTACAGCCACTCAACATCACATCTGAAATAAGAACAATATATAGGGGACCAAAACTCTAACAAATAGATAATCTATTAATTTGCACCATACGGGTCAGCTCAAATAAAAGCTCAAACTCGTTTAAATTCACGTGGGCGTACCCGGTGTGAGAAATAAGAGGCCCTGAAGTATTCGCTAACTCCAACAAATACTAGTAGAAGGATCTATGTAACACTTCCTAAGAACAGTAAGAAAAAGAAGAAGAAGAAAAAGAAGAAGAAGGCGACTAGTACACTATGCAACCAGTTGACATGTAGATGTTAAGCCATTGGTGCCAATATCTGTGCTGCAAACAAACAAAGAAGGAAATCAATTCCATGCACAGCAAACAATGAAGCCACTAGTTTGCACCAACCTTGTTCCTTTAATTCCTTTTTTACCAGTTCCACATGCAAGGGATATTGTTGGCCATGTTTAAAGTCTGTTTGCCAACTTGTTAGCTCCCAATAATTGAGGGCAGGCAGACACCAAGTAGTGCAGCATGATTCCTCTATAGGCAATGCATAGAGTTCTTTCTCCTTTCTACTTTCTCTCACTTCATTTGCTCTCTTAATATAGATTCTAAGTTCAAAACTTGACATTACTTATATTAAAAATTAAATTTCTTTTTCAATTATTCATGTATTAAATAGTGAATTATATCAAAATTGTCAGCGACATAAGATATTATTTTTCCTATTAACTTAAGCTTTTACAAGTCACATGAGTTTCTGTTGGAGATAGTAAATGAAGACTGATCATTCAACCTCGAAGCTCCAATTTTTTTTATAAAAATATATATGTAATTTCATTATTTTATGGGTGGTTGCTGTAGCTCCATCATATATATTATTTTTGGAGTGGTTATGTACTCTGATGGTTTTGAACACAAAATAATGAAAATCTTTTGCAATGGCCGTGGACGTAGGAGATTTATCTTTGAACCACGTAAAAATTATATGTATTTTTTGTTATTTCATAACATTTTCATTAACTAGTTTAAATCCTAAATTGAAATACTAAGAGAGATACTAATGAAGTCTCAAATTTGATAAAGAGTTAGTAATTTCGCGTTTAATTTCTATATCACGAGTTTATCCGAGATTTACCTTGATCAGTATCCACGGAAAAATGCTGTCTTTTTATAGTCCTTACCAGCCTGATCAATCGAATTCTCCTTTGTCCAATATCTCAAAGGACACTTTTAGCTCCTGCTTAGCAGAAGCAAGCAAACAAATTGTTGGAAGGGGTACTTAGATGTTTTGCACGTTTTCTGGTCCAAACTGGGCAGCCACAGCTCAAGGAGCCGTCGTGCCTTCCGCTGCCTGCAAATGGACAAATATATTAATATGCAGAGTCAGGACTGTTCCCTGGTAGCGACGTTGCAGTCCCACGTACGTTCCATGTTCATCCACGACACTGCTCTCATTGTTTGTTCGTACGTAGAGTGCATCATCAGAAACCATACATTATTATTTTTCTGCACATCATCGATCTTGACCTTAATTTCTTGGTCTCTAACAATTGTGGAAGAAAACTGTATTTACACTTGTTTTCTTCCAATAGAATGTTTTGATCCCTCTGATTCTTTTACTGTTCTTGTTAGTAACTTTTGTTTTGATGAATGAGATGAGATGAGAAGCCTCATTTGTTCAGCTCAAAAGGCTAAGTTTTATCATCACAATTAAAATTTAACATTTGGAGCCATGACCATCATTTCTGTAAAAGAGTTTGATACCACTGTTGATTTAGTAGACCAGCTGGTGAATGATGCAGGTGCATTATTTAGAGACAGAAGGCTCCTAAGCTGCATTTTTTTTAGTATTGTTTAATAATGTAGAGTAAGCACTAGGGATCACATGTGATGGAATCATGTTAATTTATTCAGAAAATTTCTGATTCACTAACTAGACATTGTCTTACTTGACTCTTTCTAGAATAAGCTCTAAATCATGGCAATGACAACTTGGACAGATCTTAATGTTAGATGCTTACTGTGATAGATGGTATCATGGTAGAATTTGGAATCATATAAAAATCCTCAATCAGAGAATCATGGATAGTAGAAAGGAAGAACAAATGAAAAACAAAATGTTGAGGAGTTGCTTCAGGATCTTAAAAGGAGACAGGAAATGACAACAAATGCACCCTGTCCTCAACCATTTGAGCTTTTGGGCATTGTTGCATGATTTGTGTATGTAAATTTCTTTTACACTAGTTTTGATCTCTTCATCTGCATTGGTTTCTGCTGTAGAACACTCATCCATCTTATGACCAAAGGCCAATACATACCACACATTTGGATCATTACCTTTTCATGCCTTCTGCACTCATCGACTCAGCTGAGAAATGCAGATCCTCACATCATCACTAGTCGTCAGAGAGAGAACACAACTAGTAGAAACCCCTGATTTTACTATGCAACAAAAGAATTCATTTTATATCTCTAGTAAAATAATTTGACATATGTGAATGAGCAGATCAATTATGAACAAAACTAAAAGAGACGAGAAATATAATTATCATTATTCAATAAAATTTCTTTGAAAACAAGGTATACAAAGAACTTCATAAACATTCATTGAATATTTGACAAAATCTACAATGTTGCTTCAAAGTAACTGAGACCAATTAAAAATCTTAATAATGCCCTACTCTACCTTTGACGAAGAAGCTCAAGAGCTTGTAATAAAATACTGCTAAACCTGTGCACATCAAGCCTCACACTTTGTTCGAAGAAGTATATGTCAGTCCAATTTCGTACACTTCGGTTCATTATGGCTTTCGGGTTTGTAAGAACCGGATAGTCTGCATTGGTTGCAGGATAACGGTCTCCTAATGTGCTTTCAGCAACACTGATGCTGTATTGCAAGTAGTTTATCTTCATGTCTATGGTACCTAATCCAAAGTCTGTCCAGCATATCGGCTCGAGTCCACCCAAAGGAACAACTTGTATGACCACTGCATTAGTAGGGAGGAAGACTAGATTAGTCAGTCCAGCACCATGAACTCCTAACAACACATCGCCTGAATTCACTATCTGTGCAAATTTCTGCATACTGTAACTAGGTTGCATCTCTGCTACTGCAGCTTCAAATCCCAAACTTTGAGCAAATCGAATTATCTCATCGACATTGTCAAATCTTCTAGTCCATTTCCTCGCAATAAGAAGAAGTTTGGGCTTCTTCTCAATTTTTGCTCCGATCTTTATTGCATTTTCACGCTCTAGTCCATAAGCTTTCCTGATAAACAGCCCAAAGTCGACCATTGTAAGCCCACCTGATCTTGCGGGATCAATACTCAATACCTTGTGGATTTTAAGACTCACAATAACATGAGGATAGCAACGAACTGCATGATCCTGGTTGAAGTCGATAATTTCATAATTTGACAGCTGCTTGAATATCAGTTCATACTTAGCAACCCACCATGGAAGCATTTCACTTATCAGAAACTGCACTTCCCCATTGTATTGGCGTGATGTTAGGAAAAGAGGAATTAGCACATCTGTGAAGTCATGGAAGAAGTTTCCCATAAAACCACCAAGTGAGAAAACAATGGCTGGAATTTTGTTATTTATCATGCATTTTGGACCATCTTCATTTGCAGGCAAAGGCTTTACTGATACTTCACTAACACGAGGCATTCCCCTACGAGGATGAGGCCTTATCTTCCATGAGTCATGAAGTTCCACATTGTTCTGATTTGGGGTACCGAAGAAGATCGAGGAAGAGTTACCATGGATTCTAATATCCCCGACAATGTCACATATATCCGCAATTTCACCTGAAGTATCACATAAAGGCCCTTTCTGTTGGTTCTCGACATTTTCTGTTTGCCTTATCACATCTACAATTAAGAAATGTTCAGTAATTAGGTAAAATGAAGATTGCAGTAAAATTCTGCTAAAAATGTGAGAACTAATTGGCAAGTAGATCTGAGAATATTCCAAATGACACTTGATCTCAAAAAAATGATAAACTTATATCCAAACTGATTGGGGATTTGGTAAATCTGAGTCCAAATACATACTGCCAGACATTTCCAAGGAACTAAACATTCAATATGCTAAACACTTATATCCAAATTGATTGGAGATTAAGAAAGTCAATATGCTACAACATGCAAAAATATGAATCCAAAGTGCTTATTTCTTGGTCACAAATTTGACCAATTTTAACTAAATTTTACTTAGATTTCTTCATCCTATTACCAATTCTGTGTCGCAAGCTTTTTTCTTTCTTTTGAGCAAAAGAATGGGATTACAGTCATCATTCAATTCATAAAATAACAAAGAAGACACAAAATAATCCAGGAGAAAAAGGCAAGGAACACAAGTACAAGGTATACAACAAAGAAGGGGATTTCCAAACAGAAAGGCAAACAATAAGCGTTGTTCAAACATAAAGCAGGTTGTAAACAAGATTACATGACTAAATTGCAAAGTCTACTCTATCAGGCTTTTAATTCTTAGTGGGACTTGTCCAATGTTGCCCATGATTACAAGTATGTTCTTTGATGCTTCCAGATAACCTGTTCTTAATCCTTCCAAACAAACATTTTGATGTCGGACGAAAGAATCAGCAGCGTCAAGATCTCAGAAAGCAAACAAGAAATTTTTTTTCTGGCAACACTAAAGAGATAGTCTGAAAACGAGGAAAAATCAAACTAAGTTCCACAAAAAGATTTGAACTTTCAGCAAAACTGGAACTGATGGAACAAATTGTTCTTATTTCTGCAACTCTCAGTTCTTGGATCGTTATAACATCTCAATAGTTCATCAGCACAGACTTACCAGGTTGGTCATTGCTGATCTTTTCTTCCGCCTTGGGGACAACTGAGGAGACGGGACGAGTTGACATCCAAGAGCTAACTGCGAGAACGGATCAAGATAAAAGTAAGAAAACAGCAGCGATTTCAGCATCTGCCCATCAAAATCTCCAACTCAACAGAAAGAACAGCAGATTCACTGCACAGGAGCAGGAGACCTTACAGCTGGGGAAGGAAACGACATAGCTGGCGGACACCAACAGAAGGGCCATGGTGATCAGGAAGCACCCTGCCGTCATCGCAGAGCTGAGGCTTTTGGGCTCTGCCCTGCCGAAGCTCCTCATCAGCTTCCTCTGGTTCCCCATGTTTGCTGTCTTCTCAGGCCTCAATCCTCCAAGTCCAACTCAGTGCTGGAAATTTGGCATCTTTGGGTTGGCCTGAGAAGGAAAGGAGCAGGCTTTTTTTTTTTCAGGCTTCAGCAGATATCGCTGCCATGGACACTGCTCTCTTCCTTGACGAGCTCAACTCCACAACTGGACGGATACAGCAGTCAGAAAAGGGGAGGAAATGGTCTCGGTGAGTTGGTGTTGGTTGGGATGTCCATGTTCTCCATAGTACTTTCTTTATATATTTATTTACATCACTTTGGAGTTGGTAGAAACAGTGCCTGTATAATAATTTTTGGTTGGTGATGGAGGCATCATGGCTCATAATATAGTTCAAGTGCATAGCAGACAAATCTTGCTTCTTCTTCTTTTTTTTTTTTGGCTCTAAGAAATGTAATGAGGTGAAAATATCATTGCTCAAAGACTGAAACAGCAACAGTAAAGTTTTAATGAATTAGTGAATATTAAATTTATATCAAAACAGTGATTTTGATAATCTTGTATTTTATTTTAGCTATAACTTCTGCAAAATGTTGATCAGAAAACATGAGCTTTGTTCTGTTTCTTGGCTCAATGCATGTTGTTATTACTAAATTTGATGAATCATCTCAGTTCCACATGATGCCCACACCTAATTGAACAGTATCATTGTTCCAAATCTGTGGTAGGTGGTGAATGGTGATGCACTTGTGTCCATGCTCCATGCTCTCTCTCTCTCTCTCTCTCTCTCTCTCTCTCTCTGTATCTATTCTTTTGTCAGGTTGGGTGAGATGGAATCAAGCTGCAGATAAACTAAAAAAATTGATTTTTTTTAGCAGCCCCCAGTGGGCCTTGTCATGGAGTATCTTTTCATTAGGTACCAAACCCTTCATTTCTTCTTGTCAAATCAGATAGGACAAGAATTTCCGGGGTTTTTTTTTCATTTTTGAAGACTACATTTCAAGTTGAAGATTGGTTACAGTTATGTTGAAAACCTGTTATTGGATATTTAGCATATTATCAGGCAGGTAATTAGCACACAGGCTTCAGCTCAGTGGATCAATTCAGTTTTCTCCTGATATTTCTTAGATTGTCTGATGCTGCTCAGCTCAAACTTTTGAAACAGCACAATGTGCAGTATCTTCCTTTCTAAAACATGAGAACTGCAAGAGAAGCAGACATTACTGATATGGAGCTTTCAGCAAAGGAACAGAAGCATTACTGAATTCTGAAGGATGTAAAAATGATTTTGATTATGTTGTAGACTGTTCTCAGAAACACATATTAGTTCTCCGAGTCGTACGTTTTTCGCTAAATGGCATTCTAACAAAATGTAACAAAGTGGTAAAAGAGCATTTGATTACATGAAGATCATCACAGTAAACTAAAAGAATATGCAATTTGCATTCAGCCCTTGGAAGTACTATACAGTAGGAATTTCAGATTTTTCTCAGCCCTCTTCGGGAAAGGATTTGAGAATATAACAATTCAATTTCTACTGGCGAAGAAGTTCGAGAGTATGCAAGAAAATACTGCTGAACCTGCCCATATCAAGTTTCACATTTTGTTTGAAGAAGTATATAGTTGTCCAGTTAATCCAGCCATCAGGTTGCCTTAGAATAGCTGATGGATTTGTAAGCACTGGAAAATCTGGATTGTGTATTGGGTACTCCTCCAACAGACTGCTCTCAGCAGTGCTGATGCTATACTGCAAGTACCTCATCTTCATCCCTAATGCAGGTACTCCATAGTCAGCCCAACAAAACGTCTCTAGCGCGCCCAATGGAACAATCTGTATCACTACCGCATTGGTCGGAAGGAAGACGAGGTTTGTTAGTCCGGCGCCATGCACTCCCATCAGTACATCAAATGAATTCATCAACTGTGCATTATCTGTCAAATTCTTTTTCATCTCCGCGATAACGGCTTCAAAGCCCATTCCTTCGACCACTCGTGCAATTTCATTAACATTGGTGAGCCTTCTTGTATGCTTTCTGTCAACAATTAGAATTCTGGGCTTCTTAACCTGATTAGCATCCAGCTTAATTGCAGTTTCTCGCTTCAGACCATAAGTTCTTCGAAGAAATCTTCCGAGGTCGGCCATCGTGAGCCCTCCGGACCTCATGGGATCAATGCTCATGTCATGGTGGAACCTGATACCCAAGATAACTCGAGGATAACAGCGAACTACATTATCCTGGTTTAAATCTATCATTTCATAATGAGAAAGTTGTTTCAGTATCAGTTCATACTTTGCGATCCACCATGGAATCATGTCACTTATCAGAAACTGAACTTCCCCATTGAATTGTTGTGATGCAATATAGAGAGGGATTATAACATCTGAGAACTCATGAAAGAAGTTCCCCATGTAACCTGCCGGCGAAAAGATGATTGCAGGGACTTTACTGTTTACAGCACATTGTGGAGCCTCTTCCTTCGCTGAAGATTTCAGTGTCATTTCTGTCACACGAGACAACGCTGCCATATCTCCCTTACGAGGATGAGGCTTTATCCGGTACAACTCTTGCAGTTGTGAAGAAATAAACAAGATGGAGGACGAGTTCCCATGGACCCTTATATCACCCACCATGTCACAAACATCTGCTCTTATGTCTGAAGTATCACACAAAGGCTTCATGCTTTGGTTTGTTGCATCTGTACATTGATAATTTGACAACTTAAAAAATCAGTTTCTGCATATTACTACAAACAATTATTAGAAAAGGTCAGGAGAATCATTGGACAACATTCAAACAGTTTGATCGCCGAGGCCTTTACGTTTTTGTTACACTAAGATGAACATACAGAAAAGATTGAGCATATAGAAAACACAAACCAGGATCAGAACACAGAAGTGAAGATGGAACAAGGAACACAAGTAGTAGGCAGCTCATGTCAATAAAAAGTTTCATTGAGAGCCAAATTATGAGAGGACAAGTATAATCTAAAAATGTTTGGCTAAACAATACTCAAGTCAACTATGCAAAGGTTTTGAAATTTGAACTCCCCATAAAATAGTATCCATTGAAATGTTCAATACTTTCCCAAAAACATCTGAAACTGAAAGAAGAACAGATTGTTTTTCCCTGTTTTTCCCCCCTTTGAGTTGTGCACAGCAAATCTAATGATCAGTATGTTCATAGCATCTACTACGAGCTTAAAAATGCATACCTGTCTGGAGAGGGTTAGAAACTTCTACTTCCCCCTGGCGATCCGAAGGAGTAGCGTGACTTGACAACCAAAAGTTCACTGCAAAACCAATCAAAATCAGGAAAAGAAAAAATGGCAACAGCAGCACCTGTGCATCAGACTGCAGAGCTCAAACCAAAAGGTGGCAGCTTTGTGCCACAAAAACTCGCCTACCATCAATTCTAAAGCTTTGATCCATGCAAGAAGAGCTAAAATAGAGCTGACAAACTTACTACTGGGAAAGGAAACGATGGAGCTGGCAGAGATCAGCAGAAGGGCCATGGATATCAGCAGACATCCTCCGAAGACTAGAAATCCAAGGCCCTGTGGCTCTAACCGGCCGTAGCTTCTCAAGAGCTTGATCTGATTCCCCATGTTTCTGGTGTATCTCCCCCAGCATGCAGAAGTTTTTGGCAACTATATGGGACTAAGTCCACCAGTTTTTTTCTTCTTTGCCGACTCCTGCAGAGTTTGTGGAACAAGGCAGACAACAGCAAAGGGTTGTTTTGCCATTCCACATGGTTGGTAAAAGAAAAAAAAAAAGCTTTCTTTCAGTACTAAAATAGTTAAGATGATGGTTCTTCTGACATTTAATATAATATACAAGCTGACAGAATCTTTCATCTTCTTCCTATTAGATATTGGATGAATCCAAGTTTTCTTCTTCTTTTTTCTCTGATTTGAGAAGATTTAATGGTAAGTGTGGTGGCAACTCATTCTTAAGAATTGGCCTCAAATTCGTCTATGCAACATAGCCGCCAGGGAATGTATTATTTATCATATTTTGTTTTCCTGTTATTTCTTTTTAAACTACAATCACATTAATCCTTTTTAGTGTGAATTATGGTATCTAATTTCAGAAGATTTAGCAATATATGTCGGGCTCCGAGTTTATGAACCTTTAAATATATCACTTAGATTATAAAAAAAATTCCTGTTTTCACATGTCTTTTTCACTGTTCAGCTAAACAGATACAGTACTTCAGCTGACAGAACTATTGAGCTTGTGCGCAAACAACTGATTTTGTAGTGCATCAATCAGACTTGAATTCGTCTGTAGATCTGCACCAATTGCTGAGTCATAGTGCACCTTCATGCTTGGAACATGTCCTTGAAAAAAAAAACATGATTAGGTAGCACCACATTGTCACCTATGACCATTTCAAAGAGTGCAACAGTTCAGTTCTGCCATGTAGTAAGAGCAATAATTCAAGCAGAGACTAGACTACTGACCCTTCACCTTAACCCCTCAAGTGGGTACGAATACTACTTCACCTTAAATAAGGAAAACAATTAATACCATGCATAATAATAACAATAAAATAAGAAAGTGTATGAACCAATTGTGTTCATGTATACATATGATTTGTGCTTAAACTAAATTTGTATTTCAAATTCATCTAATGATGTAAAACATGTTTGTAAGTACTCATTACATGCATGTTCAATCTTTTTTTTTCCGACCGGGACATGCATTAACTAAATGTTAGTACAAAACATTAGTGCAGGAAGTCTTGCGTAGTCGCAAAATAAAATAATGCCCATGGACGACAACATAAAGTCACATTAAACACTCTTGAGTCAATATTTGTCTAGAAAATCAACAACGGTATTTGCCTCGCGATATACATGAGTAATATTAACATTAACATCCCATTCTTTTGCAGCTTTGGTGAATAGCCGCTACTAAGTCGGCAATGTGCGGGGGTCGCTTCCATGCGGGTGTTGAAGATTCAAAAAATTTCTCGGCAATGTGCGGTAGCCGCTACCATGCGGCTCTTGAAGATTCGAGCGACTGTTAGGAAGTCTGATTTCAGAATGATTCGCCAGAGACCTTTCCTTCATGCAAGGTTTAAGCCTTCATGCATTTCAATCTTTACCTAATAATAATAATAATAATAATAATAATAATAATAATAATAATAATAATAATAATAATAATAATAATAATAATAATAATA
>LTAE01004950.1:0-27149 GCA_001647135.1 Pontederia paniculata | reverse complement strand
AGAGAGAGAGAGAGAGAGAGAGAGAGAGAGAGAGAGAGAGTGACGCTGCATGGACTTCTATAAAAGCATCCAGTTTTCAGCACGGAATAAATGCTGCAACTTGAGCTAACAGACAAGAGAGTAAGCAGCAGAGGAGGAAGAAATAGTGCCCCTGGAAGCAGTTGATATATAGCAGGCCATCATTGACAGAAGAGCAAGTACAGTGCTGAGGAATGGAGAAGGAGATAGATATTGTACTGGCCGAGGAGGAAGAAGAGGAAGTCATGGAGGACCTGGAAACAAGGCCGAGGAGAAGAAAGGACACGCCTGATCAGGTAGCAGCAGCAGCAGCAGAAGAAGAAGCTAATAGTGCTGCTGCACAGACGCAGCTGCCATTGGAGGAGAAGGTAGAAGATGAAGAAGAAGGTGGTGTCCAAGACCAAGAAGAGGAGAGAAGCGTGTACTACGACCAAGACCAAGGTAATATATATAATTATTTAACCACAGGGTTTGGATAAAGCTGCCATTAATCTCCTCCTTTTCCTGTTCCATTTCTTCCGAGTACTTTTCTAGGGAGATAACTCAGTGAAATGACAACAATACCATCTTTGTCGTCATGATCTTGTACAATTATACTCGGGGACCCTCGTAATTATCGTATATCTACAGTGTCGTTCTTGTATACTACAAAAAAAAATCACATTTTTTTCATCAGTTTTGCTTTTCTTCTTCTTCTTCTTCTTCTTCTTATGGTCACAGTGTTTATGGAGGAATTTTTTTGGGGGAAATGAGAGGTTTTTTTTAGACTTCTGGGAGAGGAAGGGGGTTGGCACAGATCAAGGAGGCTTCTTGATGCTGCAATTGGACTCTTGGTGGTGGATTGCATGATTAAACTGTGTGAATAGTTTTCCTGAGAAAACTGTTAGGTTTCAGGGTCCTAATCAAGGACTTGGGGGTAACCAATGCTTCTGTAGTCTGGAATGTCTTGCAAGTCATGCTTCTTGGTTGCCCATCTACCACGGATGAGCTTTCTCAGTAGGAGGAAGAGGAAATGTGTATGCTTGCGCATTAGTACTTGAATTGGTAGTCAAAATTGCGCCTTTTTCTTTAGGATCCCACTCTGCAGAAAGTTTATTCAGAGCCTCCTGCTCAGACCTTCGAGCTCGAGGCGTTTTTCCTGCTTTATTAAGTTGGCATCTATAGAACCTTGAACGTGCCAATGGAGATGGATCCGTTTACACTGTGCAATGAGTAAGGTATGCTTTCTTCTCTGTTCATACTTGCCCTTCAAGATAGACAGTCTGATAGACAATTAGGGTCAGATAGAACTTCGTTTTCCTGGTACAGTTCGTCGGTCATTTTCCTGTCATTGATCTACTGGACATATTGTTACTTCCTCAGGAGGCTGAGATGATGATTATTCTAAAATGAAGTGCAGAGAACGATTCCTCATAACTTTCTGTAGTTTAGTGTAGCATGCTCCTTGGACACTGTTTCTCTATATTCGGATGAATGCACATTTATGTTTCTAGTTTTATGGTTCTTCTGTTTCCAGATTTTAGGAGCCGTTGACCTATGTCTTGTGATCTCAAATCACCTAAGGATTCAGCATTCTCTGATGTAGAAATAAATTTGATAAGAGTGCAGAAACAAAAACATTCAGAGCATCTGTTAGTCTTTTCTGAAATTGCCTAGGTCAATTGAATCGAACCATCCTTGTGTTAGATTGCTCAGCTGGATTATTTCTGCATGTTAATGAAATATGAAGCTGCCACAACTACGGGACGCTTAAAGACAATAACTTTATGTAGGACTAATAAGCTCCTGAATCAAGGCAATGAAGCCATTTTCATGTTCTCTTTGTTAGACAGAAGAGTTCATAAAGGGAGCATAAACATTATTCCTTATGTCACTGGTTTACTTGATCTAAGTGCAACGTCACTTTTCTGAGCATAATTGTTTATACTGATACCTTTTCCTTGAGTCTCGTTCCTGCATGTCAAAGTGTCATATATTTCTTGTACTTTATATATATAGATAAATGTGCATTCATGTGAGTGCATATGCTCGAGTTCTTAGGTATTCAGGCCTGCAGGTTTGTTTGGGCAAGACCAAGTGGCCTGGATCATTTCATAGTGAAGTTGGGTTGGGGTAACAGCGTAGCATTGGCTTTCCGATAGTGAAACCCATTGGCGTCGGTACCAAAGGCTAAATATATTTGTACTGCTCGCTTTCCGTAGAAGAAAAAATAGCTAGGACAAACTAATCTTGTTTCTTGAGACTGTCTGTTCACCATTTTTTTTGGTCTCAAGGCTAATTTTATGAATTATATTTGTTGGATAGACCAAAAACTTCTAGAACTCGATTTCTGTTTCCATTAGAATAGTAACCTTTTGGTGGAAGGTGAAAACACAATTATGTTTGCATTTCTGTGACTGAAGGAGTATGGAAATGTCGGCACTGCACTTGGACCTATGGCTTGATTGGTCCTGACAGAGATTATGTTCAGAATCATGAAGGCAATTGCCAAGTGGAGATGGATGGAAAACCATTAAATCTTCTTGAATCATTTTACGATTCACCGATTAAAGGTATATTATTGTGCACAACCATGGTTGACATTTTAGATGAGTGACAGAGGGATATAAACATGTTCCATTCCAAAAATATTTAACTGTTTTTCCATAAAATATTAGTTGGCTAATTTAACTGTTCTTTCGGTTCATCTTGCTTTTGCTTGAATGTGATTTTCCTTCATACATTGAAGATCAGATTCATCAGGAACTCCTGATACATCATCATATTGTATGCCTATTTAAGTATTTGAAATAGCTTGCCACAGTTGAAAATTCAAATGTTTTAACTTTACTTTGTTGTGTAGCTACAGTTAGCCTAGACGTTGCTGAGGTTGCTGGAAAGAATTCACAAGAGGGCATTCAGGTTGGCGCCAATGACTGGAATATGAATGGAACAATAAATTCTATACATGAAGTAAGTTCTTCTCTTGGACATACTGAAGTTGATAGCAACCGTGAACTCCTGAAGTTCATGAAATTTGAAAATGAATCAAGTTCACACTCTTATTCGGAAGTATACAGCAGTAAGATCACAAAGAATGACGATGAAATCCAAGAGAGCCAAGAGATTAAAATCGTAAAAACAAGTAAACCAAAAACAACAGAATATGATCTGGAGAAAATCATAGAAGAACAAGATACTCATGATTTGTACTGTCCAAATTGTCACTCGTGTATAACTAGAAGGGTAATTTTACGCAAAAGAAAAAGGACGGTGAAAGAAGTTCAACCAGATGCACCCGCTAAAAAAGTTCATGAAGAACATGATCATGCTGGAAAGTTGCCGACTAGTGAAATTTCAGCTGACAATGAGATTTCTAACCAAGATGATGACCAATCGCCTGATGTATTCAGATGCTTAGCGTGCTTCAGCTTTTTCATTCCAACAGGTATGGAAATTTGACATTGCTCCGGTAAGTCCATTGGATGCTTGCATGCTATATGGATCTAAAATGTTTTCACCTATAAAATATTTATTATTCTTTTTTTGGGTAAAAATCTATCCAGTATTCATTATGTCATGATTTTTTGTCATTGTATTTATTTTCCTTTCTGCAACACTATATAGAGAAGATAGAAGCATGCCCCTGTAAAGGTGTGTGCACGTTGAAAGTGTTTACAAGAGAGAAATAGAGAATGTTTTATCAAACCTGTCAGCTTTTCTTATTTTCCATAATTATATGGGTATGTTATAAAAAAGCCTAAACTTTAACTTTATTTGCAGATTTAGCGTAAACTTTTATTTTTGTGTAAAAAATCACCAAATTTTAAATTAGTTGCAATTCTAGCCTCTTGCATAATTTGTTAAAATAAGATCATTAATGGACAACTTGACAATTGTCACACGTATAAATGAATATTATCTTTCTGACTTACCATTTTTCTAACCAATTACATCTAATATTAATATTATTTTAGATATATAGCCTAAACTGTGATTGATTTTAAATAGTGTAAGAGTTGCATGAAATAAAATATCAAAATATTAATATTTAATCTTTTTTAAAATTTAAAAGTTTGTAATATGTCTTCTACTTACCTATGTGACAAAGACAAATCAATATTTAATATTTGTTCTCAACAAAATTATAATCATAAGCTAAATCTGCCATCAATTTAAAAGTTTATGAATTTAGATAAAAATAAAAATTTAGGCTAGATTTGCAACAAATAAGAAAGTTTGTGCTTTTTCATATAGTTTTCCCTAATTGTATTTATATGCTTTTAGACCATCAATCACTCAATTGTTTGGCAAAATGCTTAAAATAATATGCAAAGAATTTTTGGCATCACTCTCCCCCCTCACACATAGAATGGCACACACAAAGTTATCTGGAAAAGAAAATGATGGACGGAAACTCATGTCTATAAAGCATAAGAGATTCTTCAATCTTATTATTCTGTTAAAACTTCAATGCACCACAGCTTGTTTGATTTCATTGTTAATCTTCAGTATTTCTTCTCTATAACTCTTTTGGAACATGAAACAAACTTATGAGAACCTATATCACAAAATTATATTTTGAAACATATCATAGAACAAAGCTAATAGTTCTACTTGGAATAATAGCTCTTCTAGTCCTTATCGTTCTGTTAAATTTAAATATCATAGCTTGATTGATGTGATCCATTAGTTTTCAGTAAATAATCCTGCTTATTGTTTTCTTGAAAAAAAATGAATGATGTGTTTTGGAATCTTTGTTTTTAAAGTATTTCAACCTTTTCTCTGTTGTCAGCAGATGTCTTTGCAAATCTCATAGTTCACAGATTCTCAGTATTGGACTTTTTTGTATACATGGAAAGACTATGAAGACATTCAAATCTAAGTATAACCAAGAGTCATCCTCTAGAAAACAAAATGCTAAACATGTGTGATCACAACAGAATAAGAGTCAGGGATTACTGCCTTTATTTGTCAATTGTCACACATACTGAAACTATTTTTAAAATTACTTATCAAGGTAAGAGTATGCATGTTAAAATTGGTAACTTTTGTGTGTGATAGACACATATATTTACATTTTCTTTTCTTTAATTTTGATATTTTAAATGAAGCTTGTTCCAGAATGACCTGGAGCTAAAAATATCATCTAGGCATTCAGTGTTGAGTATATAGAAAGAATTATTTTATAAGTAAAAACTGACTAGTATTTATCCTATGTTGTTAACAGAGGGTGGTTATAATATATTCCGTATATTTGACAAAAGAGAGAGGACTCTAGTGCAGAGTTCAGAACAACTTCCTGAGAAAAGAGAAAGCTGGTTTTCTTCTTTATTTAGCTCTGCAAAAAGCAGAAAAAAAGGAACTGAATCAGGTAATTGATGCTTCATCATTTTTAGTTGAATATTATTTCATTACAACCTATAATTTCTGCCTTATTGGATATTGTTTCATTACAGCCTAATTCGAAAGTTTGATGAGAGACAGAACAATCACAAAATTAATCTGTTATTATAAATAATAAAAATGTTGAAGCCTATGTACCTTGACAATGTCTTATTATTCAACTTATTTGAGCTTTGTGTTTTCTTCATGAAGTTTCGTGAGAATGTTCAATTCAAGAAATGCCTTACAAACTTCTAAAAGGTCATATATTAGTCCAATTACTTGCATGAGTAAGTTTTTTACTTATTCATGGAAATTGGACCTCTTACAAGCATCTCATACAGAAATCTACAATGACTCCAGATCCTGAAGCTGGAGAATATTACAATCTTATTTCTCAAAGTCTTAAAGCTCATTGATTACTTGATATTCGATTATTTCATATCCTATTTGGTCCTATTCTGTTTGGACTGAAGAAAATGTATCTGGGCCAGCAAACTGCCTGAAAATTTTAGTGGACAAGTCAGTTTCAACAATTTTTGTTTCAGTAGAAAATAAGCATGGGTGGCTATTGATCTAAAATAGGCATACTTCACCTCTCAATAAAATAAAATAAAAGAAAAGAAAAGAAAAGAAAAACGCAGCTGTACTTTAAACTTAGAAGAAATGCGTATGAAATCAGATCTATCACATATTGCTATAATTGTAACAGGGGCAGATGCGACTATACGGGACAAAAGCTCCAACTCAACAATATCATCTGGACCAATGACAGTTGGAAAAAACCAAAGCACAACCCAAAATATTAATGCAGGTCTGTTGGTGCTATGACAGTTCTACCTTATCTATGTTACTTAAGTGTTGTGATCATTCCAAAGTAGTCGCAACAACATGATTAGAATAACCTCTCTTAATGCAAGTGGAAGAAAGTCTTGCATTAAAATGTTGCTATCATGAGATTTTAGGTTGGAAATTTGTGTTTCTTTATATTAACATATCCAATATGTTAGAAGCATGCCATTCAGTTCAAATTCTGAAGAATTGTTAAAACAAATCTTTCTCTTGTAAAGACATGTTATAGGATTCTGAAGGTTAGTGAATTTTCCCATTAGGAAAAACTCGAGAATTAAGATCGTTCTTAATGTTCATGTCTCTCATGCCTAGTCATGCTTTTAAGTTGCCTTCATCTTACCTTCCAAGTAAAATAGCACATCAATTATTTTATCTCACACATGTAAACTATGCCAATTAAATAGCACATCAAATGTCGACACAAGTTGCCTTCATCTTACCTTCCAGGTAAAATAACACATCAATTATATTATCTCACACGTAAACTATGCCAATTAAATAACACATCAAATGTTGACACAAGTTGCCTTCATCTTACCTTCCAAGTAAAATAACACATCAAAAATATTATCTCACACATGTAAACTATGCCTATTAGATTGTGCTCCCAATAAGGTAAGCAAAAAGGTACTTTTTCCTCAAATTGAGTCTACTCACAAGTGAAAAATGTGTCAAACATTTTCATTTTGAACTTCAACCTTACTAACTGCAAATGCAATAAAAGTATGAGCATCATCAAATACTCCTTCAACTTGAGTTCCTAATGTAGATTCGTCTTCTCTTGTTAGAATAGTGATACGAACTCTAGTTGTATTAAGTTCAGGTTCCAGATTGATTAAATTTGTTTTAGTTTTTACAATCATACTATATTTGGGGTATTTGAGTCGTAATGGAACTTTTTTTTTTGAAGAAAAACTTCATAATAAAACTTGGTTGCGCTGCCTATAAATAAGCATGTATGTCTAACAAGTTGAATAAGTATTGATCATACATGGTTTCAATTTTCCATCCACTTCGTAAGTTCATTGTTTTCTTTAGAAGATAGTGGAAACGACTTGGTAATGCTGCATTCATCTACAAGTCCTCAGTTAGTTGGTTTCTTATTTCTGAGAGAGAGAAAGAGAGGGATCAGTTGGTTGGTTAGCGCAAAACAAAGTCAGTCACTAGATTATTATGCATCCTGTAACTTAATTGGCTGGATCAGTATCCACAACTGAGAGAAGTGAATCAAGTCCTAAGGGCTTGTGTTTATATGCATGGAAGTCATTTTTTGCTTGTCATCAGCTTTAACAGTGAATAATATTTTATCTCTCATGTTGTAATAGTTGCTAATAATTCTCTTGAATGTCTAAAAAACTTAAAATATGTTTATCTAAGGCAAAATAATTTCCTAAAAGATATTATCTTTTTTTTCGTTATTTTGTTCAGTAAATAGGATTGACCGATTGATTAACAAAACATAGTTTTCCATTTATAGAAAAGTCATATGTAACTTTGGGATTTGGGAAGAACATTTTTCTCCCCCATGTTCCCTCATGTCATATAACAAAAATAATTTATTTATATTATTAACTTGTAAGAGAAGGGGGTCAGGGCATTTCCCCTCTGCATTTTCTCCTATATCATATAGAATTATGATTAACTTAGTTTTTTGTTTGTTTTCTGGATACACAATTAACTAATTAAGTATAAGAAAACTGAATATTTTTTGAAAACATTTTGAGTAAAATTTATTTTCCTCTCAACAATGTAAATGACACCACTAGTTGACATTATATTTGGAAACCAATTTAATGGTCATTGATAATGAATGTATCATCTATATTTTGTTTTTGTCAATACAGGAGCTGCATTGGTCATAGGACCGGTTGATGACTCGAAATGGCAAACTGGAGAATCTGGGGAGAAGGAAATAACACCAACTGCAAATGTATCATTGGACCAGGCATTTGTTGGAGGGGCAAGTGCAACTACCTCAGGAAAAAATGATTCAGGTATTCTAGCCTTGCTATGAAGTTTTTCTTTCCTTTTCGTCTTCCGCCATCTAATGCATAAAATTAACTATACATTTTGATTTTCTTTATTGCCCTGATTTGTTTTATCCTTTCACAGTTTTGACTGATGGGGACTTTATCAACACTGTTAAACAAGAGGCTAATTTCTCCAAGAAGAATAATCAGAGTCCATCTTCTGATATTTCTGAGAAGGCAAGGATGGAAGAAAAGCAGAGCAGAATTACCGAGATTAATGCAGGTATTATGTTTACTGCATGAACATGAAATTATGCAGAACTTAATAACTTGCAAGACATATGAATTTTTATTATGCTTTAAATACGAATTCTAACTGCTATGTTAATTTTGAATTTTGTTCGCTTATGCATTGTACATATGTAGCCTAATTAATTTCTTGGATAATCAATAAGATGCTCTCTTGAACCATTGGAGAGTAATACGAATCATGACATTGAAAAAGAAACTGATGAGAGCGATTTTAACTTGATAAGGTAAACCTTTTATTTGTTTAACTAGAGGCAAATTTACTTTGCTTGTTTTTTTGGCAAATCAAATGTCCATCTTTATCATTACCGGAAACAATGTGTATATGTAGTATATTATTATACATCTGGTGAAGCAGAAAAACATCCAGTTTGGAGCCAATTGTCAGTGATTAGAAGTTCGTATTTTGTTTCTGTTTGATTATTTCCCCGAGGAGATTCTTTTATCTTTTTGTTTGCTGTTGAGTAACATTGAATTTCTTTTTTTTTTTTTTTGGGTGGTAGATAATGAAATGCTTTTTTCTTTTCACATAATCATGATCTAAACATTGTCTTAGAACAAATGTATATAATTATCTTTTGATAATTTTTCATTTTAAATGCAATGTCTAAGTACATTAGTTCTTGCATCATTCTAGATACCCTATCAGATGGAACATCCAGTGGCAAAGAGAAAAAGAATGGCAAAGCTCAATATGAACCAAGCACTCAGATTACATCCCCATCAGGAGCCATTCTTCATTTGAAGGACCAAGCTGTTGTTACTGATGTTTCCATAAAGATTGATGCTGGTATTGATTAATTTTCCTCTAAAAGAACAAGCATTTAAAAGATTTAAAATTAGAAGTTTACAGTTCTATTAACATCAAAACTGCTGCTATTTTGGTTTTTGTTCTTGCATGTGTTTCTAGCCTCAGATTCATGCCACATTATATTCATCATTCCTTTTCTTTACTAATATCAGTAGTTTGATGTGTCACTTGTATGTATGAAGACATCTGGCTGCTGCTTGTGCTATTTGCTGTCCCATTTGAGAAGTGCTATCTTGAACTATCAAATATAGTATGAATCATGATTATGAAATATAAGAGAACTGATGAGCACAGTTTTAACTTGATGACCTTTTTAGTTGTAGGTAACTCTTGTTATTTGTTAAACTGGAGACAAGTTTATTTTGCTCTTTTGGCAAAATCATATCTGTATCTACATTCTACCAGACAAATTGTCTGTAATATGCTAGGAGAAGCAGAAAGCCTCACACTTACAGTACACCCAGTCTTAGCCCATTATCAGTGATGCAAAGTCTATTTTGTCTTTGCTTCATTATTACCTTCAGGAAATCCCTATTGCTTTCTATCTGCTGATAATAATCAACATCGTATGTTTTCTTTTTCACATAATCATGATCCGAAAGACCCTCCTAGAACAGATGTTCATAATTATCTTTGAATCAGTTTTTAATAAAAAAATTGATATCTAAGTACATTAGGTTCTTGTGTCATTCTAGATATTGCATCCCTCGGAACATCTAATCTAAGTGCCAAAGATAAAATGGATGGTAAAGCTCAATATGATCCAAGCATTAAGATTACATCCCCATCAGGGACCATTGTTCATTTGAAGGAGCAAGCTGTTGTTACTGATGTTTCTGTGAAGATTGATGCAGGTAGTGTGTGGTTTTCGTCTACTGAACAAGCATATAAAGTTTTAGTTTCACCGGGATTAGTTGCTTCCATTTTGATGTACACATGAAATCTTGTTCTTGTATGCGTTTGTAACCATGGATTCATGCTAGGTCATAATCTCCATTCCTATTCCTTATCAGTAGCGTATGAAAACCGGCCTTTGTTTGTGCTAGCTGATGCATGATCATGAAGCTTGTACCAGCATACACTGATATAAGCCCCAGTTTGTTCCACCACTAAATCTATGAGATGAAACAGAAACAATATAAAGCTGCATTAAATGATGAGAGTAAAGTGTGGAGGTTCTAATTTCAGCAGCTTACTGATATTGTCTAGTTACATTAATCTAATCTGTCATTATTAGTTTGATGGTCAGAATTTGTCTAAATACTCTTTTATAGAGGATAAATCATGTGCCTTCAGTTCTTCCCAACTATCAAGGATGTGGGAGGGTAATGACTTTTAAGCAGCCTTCTCCTGTTTTTTTCACAGTGCAACTTTAAGCCCACAAACTGTGACCTCTGAATTACCAGAATGACAACTTGACTGTTGTTCCGAGGCTTGCCCTTATAACTATTACCCTTTTGTCAAGGAAATATGTAATCTGTCTACTGTTCTTCACTCTGCCTTGTATTTTTGCAATCCTTGTAAAACACATATAAATGCATATATACGTTGACACTTAAGATGGGTTAGCAAAGGTTGTGCTGATTATTATCTAATGCCACTTATTCAGGAAAAGACATAATCCAACATGTAAACAAGGTTTCTCAAAGCACCGAAATAATTCATGGTTCGGGAGCAAGTGATGCTACAAGTTCACCGCAGCCTGAGGTCCTGATTGATGTGTCTGGACAAAGTGATCGAGATGCTGGAAGAATTGGAATAAACAACGAATGGGATGTACTGAAAAGCATCGTCTATGGGGGTTTAATCGAATCTATTACAAGCCTTGGCATTGTGTCATCAGCAGCTGGAGCCAATGCTTCTACATGTAAGTTCAAAGATCTTATTTATCATGAAATTTTAAATCATATTGCATGGATTAAACATCTGATGTTGATGTTCTATTATTTTCACAAAGACTCGTATTAGATTACATTCTGGATTATCGAAATCTAACTCATTGTTTTTGTGAGCGTCTTGCTCATATTGTTGAATGATAACTCTTTAAATAAGGAAAATTTGTAAGTAATGCAATACTTGATAAGAATTTCTATTTTGTCATATTAACTAACTATTTTTTATAAACTTTATCCAGAACCATAACCATGTAAATTAGTGAAAAAGACCCTCCCCGTTCAAAAATTTTCCCTGAAAACAAATAGTCATTGCATTATGCTCCTTTGTTATCATATAATGACATCTTGCCTCCAGAAAGTTAAAATGAATAAAAATGCTCATTATGATTATGATATCAAATTCGCAGGAAACAGTTGACTACCGTGAGGGAAATTGTTGATTACGGAATCAATGTTCAGATTCACCCGTCTAATTATTGTTATCTTAAATATGGACACTCTTTCTTATGTTTTTAGTGTGAAATTAGGAGTGAGAGGTTTATGGAAAGATTTGTCACCAGACTACAAAAGCTGACAGTAGGTTAAATATGTATTCAGTTTTTCTATGAAAAGGAAAATGAACAATATACACTTTATGTTTCTACCAACAAATTCGGAATATCAAATTTGTCGACAAGTGGCTTGAATTTCTTATCCTGTATTCTGTTCTGTTATTTGTGATTGACAATTTTTTCATCTGCTCTCTTGTAGTGAATATTTTTGTACTGGGTCTTGCGAATCTGATTGGTGGGCTATTCTTGATTATTCATAATGTAAGTTTGTCTTCTTTTCAGCTAGTTTCCAATTGGTAATTGTGTATTTAGACTTTTATTGTCTTGGTTTCTCGCAGTTATCAGTTAACTATGTAAAAGAAAAAATAAAACATTGTTTGTATTAAAAAAAACATTTTGTTCTTTTTATTTAATTTCTAGGCAAGCTATAATTCTACATCTTTCTAAAAGATATTCTATTTTTATCTAAATTCAATGCACTAGTTCCAGAATTCTCTAATGGTTTACAAAAATTGGAACTGATGAGTAGCTCGTGGTCATTAATAAGCTTACAAAAACCATCATTATAATTCTTTGTAATATCCTTTCATTCCTGTTTGACCTTGAACTGCTATTTATCCTGTTATTGTAGACTTAAGCTTCATGAAAGATTTGTAGTCTTCTTACCTTCTTGAATGCAGTAATCTCGTGGCTTTATCTCCTTGTCAAGGTTTCAAGTGCCTTGTTAGGGATGGTGCCAACAGTTAGAAAACTACATTTCAAGCAGTCTAACTTAAATTATTCTGGAGAAAATCTTAAGATACCTTTCATAAAGCAGAATCTAATGGTGTCAGTTGTGTTTGGTCATAACCGGATGAGATCAGATTCTCCATGTGTATATACATCTACAGAAAATTACAATGACAATAGCTTTGATTCTTCTGGCATTCTTTCATAGAAACAAAGAGGTTTCTGAATCTAAATAGATAAGTGGGCGAACTCGTTCTTCGAAGAATTGGAACAATAAAAACACAAAATTTTAATTAATTACAAATTCCTTATATATGCATCTCCTGATAAAGTTCAAGGTGCTCAGTTCTTACACTTGGAATTGTTTATCATACAGATTTTTGATCTGAGAGTTGATCAAGATGAAGCTACTGATCAAAAGGATGAGCGCATTGGTCGATACTGGGAACTGCTTGGCTGGAGAAAAAACTTCCGCCGGCACTTATTCATCGCTGTGACATCATATATGGTATTTGGACTGCTCCCACCTGTTGTGTATGGCTTCTCGTTTCAAAAAAGCGACAACAAGGAATATAAGCTCATAGCAGTTGCGGCTTCAGCTCTCCTTTGCATTGCTCTACTGGCCATAGGGAAGGCTCATATTAAGAAAAAGACATACCTCAAAACTCTCTTATACTATCTATCACTTGGAGTGACAGGATCTGGTCTTTCTTATGTTGCTGGAATATTTATCGATAGGCTTCTTCAGGAGTTGGGGCTATTCGGACAAAGCACAGACCCCTCGTCGCCTCCCGCCATAATGTATCAAGGTGCATCAACAAAACCTGCATGGGCTTCTTATTAATATCCAATCTCAGAATTCAGTTGATCCTTCAATGGTTGATGTGATGAGCTGAATGGAAGTATAACCAGCAAAGTAAGCTGCTAATTTGATTCAGGGTCATAATTATTCCATTCGGCTACAAGCCTATGTCGATCTTATGTTGTTTTTTCCCATTTTCAATTAGTTGATTTTTAAAGAAACCAGAGAAGAATGTGCATGATAAAAAGATCAGATATACATCTCCTAAAGGAACAAGTTCTTCCAATTTTAATTAGGCCATTTTTCTTCAGGTTCTGAGTAGTGAGTATATAATATTTCTGGTGTTTGAACTTTTTTTTTTTATCTTTGTTACTGTTGTATTAACTGGAAATCAGAAATTTTATACTTGCCATGGCTGTTTTAGGAAATGTGCATCTTCTGCAAGTTTGCATGTTAACAAGAATACCTATTTTCACTATGAGTATTGCTCTTGATAATGGGATCCACGGGCAATCAATGAAAAATTTATAAATCATTTTCCAATGTAATTTGAGGACAAAGAGGAAAAATTTCATCAGACTCTGAGTTAATTCCTGACCCGCATAAACCAGAGGTTGTCCCGAATTCATGTTAATTATGTTTCGCTTCTTCCTTGGAAACCACTTGAATGAAGAAGAATAATTCAAATAGTTTTCAAAAACTCGAAATACATAACATGCATCTGATTACTATATTTAATTAATTTAATTCCCTTTTGCATTGTGATTTGCAATTTATTAAACCAATGAATATATATATAGAGAGTTTAAGTAATATGCAGCCAAAATATTTTGGCTGCACCATGCATACACACTTATAAAGAGTGGAGCCCACTTCACTTTTAAAAGTGATGTGACATCATATTTTAAAAAATAAGGTGGGTCTCACTCTTTATGAGTGTGTATGTAAGGTGCAGCCAAGAAATCTTGACTACACCTTATTTAACCTCTCTATGAGTTTAAGTAATATGCAGCCAAAATATATATATATAACGTAAAATATTAAAAAAAATTATTAATCATTTTTTCAAGAATAAATTCCTTTTGACTAAGTTATATATATATGTATATATATATATATATATACACGTTCATGATTATATTATTAATATCAAGTTAATCTGATTAAGAACGTAAAACATTAAAAATAATTTATTAATAATTTTTCAAGAATAAATAATTCTTTTTGACTAAGTTATATATATAGAGCACCTTCCTTTTTTTCCATATCTTCCTTTTTTCCATATATATATATATATATATGATCTCATTGCTCACCGGCCTTTGGTAAGGAACTAAAACTTTTTTAGATTCGCCAAATCTTTCTTTTTTTCAATAATAAAAGTGCCCAAGTCAACCCGTACAACAAACACACGTTTAGATTTCATGCATATCTACGATGTGCAATTGCGAATCCGACATCCTTCTAAAAAATATATTTGTACAACTTCCACCAAATCCAATATACAACACATTAAAAAAAGAAAAAAAAAACAAAGGAGGCCATGTCTTGTGGGCTCTTAGCCCTTGTCCTCCGATCCTTCATCGACGGCCGAGATGGACGAGCGCAGCGCCGCCCTCAGCATCTGCCTCACCTCCGCCATGGTCGGCCGCACGGTGGGCTGCTCGCCGACGCACCGCCCGGCGATCGCCACCACCTCCGCCGCCTCCTCCTCGTCGAACCCCCCGGCGGCCGCCACCAGCTTCCCGTCCACCAGCTCCGCCGCGCCTCCTCCCTCCCTCGTCCGCGCCTCCACCGCGGCCGTCAGCTTCACCTCCCCCTCGCCGTCCTCCGCGGCGGCCACCGCCCGTTGCCCCGTCACGAGCTCCAGGAGCAGCACCCCGAAGCTGTACACGTCGCTCTTCTTTGAGGCCACGCCGGTGCGGAGGAAGTGCGGGTCCGCGTACCCCGGCGAACCCACCATCGGCCCCGCCGGCCGCCGGACCGACGCCGAGAACCCGGACACGGCCGACCCGAAGTCGCACAGCTTCGGGTCCATCCGCCCGTCTAGCAGNGTCCATCTCGTGCTGCTCGTACCGGCGGACGGAGTGGTGCACCACGTCGTCGACCTGCTGGGGGACGAGGCCTGGCTTGGCGGCGGTGTCTCTCTCGGCGTCCTCTTCGTCGGTGGGTCTGGAAGTGGTGGTGGCGGCGCGCCTACGGAAGAGCTTGAAGTAGACGAACATGGCGACGGTGATGGCCAACAGAAGGACGGCCGTGAAGCCGACGGCGGCGACGAGGACGAGCGCCAAAGAACGAGCCATCGGTCGATGCCCGTGGCCGTGGCCGTGGCCGGCCGCGCTCTCGCCTTGGTGCAATGAGCTATAAGAGTACTCTCGAGGGATGTATATATTATGTGGTCGCTTAATTTATAGTACCCATTTTTATATTTATTTTTTTCGGTGATCTTTTTATATATTTCGGTCAAAATAGTAATGCAAGTGTTGATAATGGTCGAAGGGAGAAAAGAAAAAAAAAGTTTTAGATAGGTTCACGTTTTATTGAACAAAAATAAGGAATTAAATATTTTGCATGTATTGTAATTTTTCTATTACATAGATGAAATTATCCAATCATGTTAGCTATTTTCTATATTTGGTATTAGCTTAACTCATTTGAAGCATGAAATTCACATATATTATTAGTAAGGGTTTATATATACATGTGAACACACCACACACACACAAAATTAATAATATGAGCGACATTAAAAATATGTTATTACAGTGGCACTTCTTAAAATATTATAGTATATTATCACTATTCTTAATTGTTTTTAGTGTTTAGATCGACATGAATAAAAGATATTTTTTTATATTTAAACTTATTTAAAATATATTATATTAAAAACAAATTTTATTAACAATATATCTATAATAGTAAATGAACATTTATTTATTTTATTTATATTTACAAATTTAAGTATTTACTAATTATGATAATATAATAATTCGTCATTATTTTATTAATTAATTAATACTGTTATATAATATACTATTTATAATAACATGTGTATAAAAAAATAAAAATAAAATATGATTAAAAAAGAAAAATGATGGAATATAAGTTATTCCATCAAAGAATAAGAAATTTGGAGTAAATGAGAAAAAAAAGTTAATAATTTTATAATTTTTTAGATAATTTTTTTAAAAGTTGAGATAATTCTATTCTGATAAATATTTGGCTATATTTCATGATTAATGAGATATTTTCTTATTTATTTCGTAACCAGATTGCCCTATAGGCAGAGCACACTACTTTAATTGTGATCCAAAGGCAGATCCCACTGTTAATATTTGTTCAATCTCAATTCAACTTTATCATTATATCTCATAAGTTCTTAGGAAACTTCCACTATAAACCCCTCATCTTCCTTTTTGTATTTATTTATTTCGGCCACCAAAATAAATAAATAAGAGATAGTAGTATTAGGATTAATTAAAGAATGACTCACGCCTCATTGTTTTTTTTTCGGTCACGACCTGAGACCCACCGGTAATCCAGGGCCACTAGCACCTGACTAATTCGGTGTTCGGACGAATGACGGCGAAGGTAAATCCTGGCCAAAGTGGCTACTTTGGAGCTCGAACTCGGGGCTACTAGCTCTCTCATCCCTCAATCCAGGACACAGACCCGCTAATTATCTGTGTCAACCAACACACCTCATTGTGAACAAAAGTAGATAGAAGAAAAAAAAAGTAGCTAGGGACATTGATTCAGGAGCAGCTTGTGGGTGTCCATATGTCTCAAGAACTCAATAAGTCATAAGAGGAGGAGAGCCCTTGATTTATTATACTTGTTTAATAAAACGGTGGACAAGGGCACAAATTATATTCTTTTGTGCACCACTTTGTTCTCCACTCTTCTCTTGTCTCCGTCGGCAACCAAAATCCATGCAAGTGAATTAAACATGATTAAAAAAGAAAGATATGAACAAGGGAACACGAAATAGAAGAAACATAAAAATCACATTAGGAATAAAAAGATATTAATTAAAAAGAAAAGTGTGTATAAAAGATGATCACTTTTTTTATAAAATTATGTTGGCGCCAAGTACTACTTTGTGTATCTCTAAAAAATTGGTGCTGTTGTTTTTTTAATAACAGCTGAGTATTTGCACTGACAATAAGACTTCCTTTTTAGGATTCAATTCAATTCACCGACTCAACCAATTTTTTTCTTATATAACATTAAAAAGAGGAAAATAAAAGGACCGCTGAACTTCATTTTTTTTCTTAATTAAAAATATATATATAATTAAATATTTAAATTTTTAAGAATAAGTTTCGAGATGTCTTATTTAATTGAATAATAATAATAATAATAATATTGTGAAATATATTTTTTTAATTTTAATTTAAAATATTTTTTATGAATCTCATATGTATTTATGTACGTACATATGATCCCACCAAATACTGATTATATATATATATATATATATATAATGAACCGTGCATGCACACACTGTGGGCCTTTGAATTAGTATCACTTTTAATCTGATGATTCAAAACACAAGCAATCTGCATCGTTGGATTAAAATGATACTAATTTAAAAGCTCAGAACATATGTATGCATGATGTACATACAATTTTTGTATGCACATTAATATTTCTCATATATATATATATATTATATAAATTAAATGATGTATAAGTTAACGGAAAAATGGGGCGGTTCCCATGTAAACATCAACTTGTGGGTCTCTTTTGCTTACTGAAACTGCTTTGTTCCCATCTCCCTTTGTTTTCTTTTTCTTTTTTATTTTGATCTTGTATGATTCATGATTGCATCGTTTGTGCTTGTCAATATATATAACCAATGAAGTTTCTGTGCATGCCAATTAATTTATTGGCAAATGGAGAGAAGGATTGAATTGTTGGATGTTGAAGCATCCATGTCAGAAAGTAACTTAATAATAATAATAATAATAATAATAATAATAATAATAATAATAATAATAATAATAATATATACCAAAGCTGCGTTTGGTTTGATAGAAAAGACAAATTTTTAAGAAAAGAAAAACAAAAATAAGTTCTACGAAAACACTTCATTTTATTGTGTTCATAACATGAATGAAAGAAATTTTGAGGATATAAAAGAGGAGGTTTGGAAACTTCCTTTAACGTGACATTATTTCCTAATTACAATTTTTTTGTTAAAACAAATAAAATCTAAGTATACTTCATGATAATGAATTATCCTATATTATTATTATTATTATTAACGTTTCACCAATCATCATTCCTCTCCCCATCAAGTAGTTGAAGCCCTTCTATCGAATTAATGAAGATACCTTTATAATCTTGTTATTTTTGGGAGTTCTTAGATTAATCATCATGAAATCTCTCTCTCTCTCTCTCTCTCTCTCTCTCTCCATATATATAATTATAATTAATCCTATGAAGTAATCATTATGTTGAAGATTTTCTTTCAATTCCGTCGGCGTGTCAAGGACTTTTGTCCTGCCCGTTAGTTGGAATGGAGCTGTATGTCAAAATGCTATCTATCATTTAATAAATATGAGAGTTTTGATTGCATGACATTAATCACAAAAAGAATGTGGAGAACAACATCCATAGATATATCCATATAACTAATATATCTGTGTATGATAATTATGTAATGAATAACAACCAAAGTAAGAATGTATACTTTATTTATGTGATCTCTAAGATGAGAAGTTAGTAATAATTATAGAGTGGTTGGGTATGTACATGTCATGGTTCTTCCTTTTATAACATCAATCACAATCTCAATTAATTAATGGTGGCATGGAGGAAAAAAAAAGATG
The DNA here is from genome assembly GCA_001647135.1 of Pontederia paniculata. NCBI lineage: Eukaryota > Viridiplantae > Streptophyta > Magnoliopsida > Commelinales > Pontederiaceae > Pontederia > Pontederia paniculata. The sequence continues at coordinate 8,011 of LTAE01004950.1, read as the reverse complement.
AACAAGAACAGGAATTGGTCTTGCATGCACACTATTTGTTTACATATGAAAAACCATGGGAATCCAAATGTAGAAGGCGATATTTAAACCTCCGAAGCGTGTACATGACCCGTTTGGTACTTGTAGACCAAGGAGAACCAATAATTGGGAATCAGAACTCCCAAATGTGTCCTAATCCATCTTTGGGTATACATGTAATATCTGAAATGAATGTGACATGAGAGATGTGATAAGGATCATAAAGGATATCCACAGTGTTCAATAATATATATGCATGCATGTATATATAAATATATATATGAAAAAAAAACAGTGATACACACCTTAGGCTTGGAACAAATATTGTGTACAATGAGATTACTTTCATGAAAATACCAAGTGATTGATCATGGGTGACAATGTAATCATGTAGTTGAAAGCAACATACAGAAAGAATATATGAAAGTTTGCGAAGCGTGACATTCTTTATCAAGATAAAAAAAAATAACATGGAATTGTTAGTGCTGTAGGTGGAAAATGTGAACTTCCTGATATGCCTATTTTCCCTATAATATGCATGCTAAAAAGACATCATAAAGTAAAAGTTTAAGTAGCTAAAGAAAATAAAGGGCAAGCACTAGAAAATTGGATAGCATCATCGACAAACAGTGAGAAATCTATGGAGCTTTTTTTACAAGGACAATAAGAGATATTTCATATGATAGTTGTTGTATCTGAAATGTCAATCTCCAGCTGCACAGAAGGCATAGAAATATCACCTTGCTGTTAAAAATTTTCACGGATGACTAGCTTTTGCTCCCTCAAAAAAGGTGCATATTGTCGTTGCGTATTAGGTCTCTATCATAAATTATTTGATGGTGTTCACTTCCTCAGAGCTTTCATTACCCAAACAGGTTTCTCCTTGAGGGCGCCGCAAATGATCCCATGTTTGATTTAATGTCCATCAATTTTTTATAATAATTTGGCCTTATATTTAGATCCGAAGAGTTTCAGTAACTTTCAACCCTCTGCTGTCACGTTCCTGAAACAAATGACATGTCAAGCATCATGCATCTAGAATTGCCTATAAATTATTCTGTTGAAACTAGAAATAGTAGAGCAGAGAAAACTAAGGCAACACAAGATGAGCTTTATTACTGTATCCTCTTCAAGCAAGTCGCTTGATATACCAAAAAATTGGAACGGCCGGAGGAGCAGAAGTTAAGCCAACTGAGCCAAACCACTGCCCTAGATCTTTAGACCTATTCAAAAGGAAATGAAATTTACATACATCAGAATCATTCTAGAAACCTCAATGCAAAGCAATGAACAGCTGAAGACCTTTTACGATCGTCCTCCATTTGTAGGTTTCAATATTCGACAAAAGAATCATATGAACAATGTCACTTTGAAGGAAAATTACTGTCCAATAAATATTTATTTATGCTTTACTAATCACAATAGATTATAAAAAATGTAAGACGCTAGAAGGAAAGACTTAAACCAATGTATAACTGCTTTAACAATTGTCTGTGCTCCAAAGGGAGTCATTATTGGCTTGATCCAAGAAAGAGTATGGCCTATAGTAAAGAATTAGAATATTCAGAGGTACATCAGAAAAGAGGATTAAGCAGGTATTTTCTTTACTGCATTAAACAATTTCCAGTTTAATTGTTTTCAGAAATTCATCACATGGAGTCATGTTCACTATTACATAAAAAGCATAGACCAGAAAATGGACATGACATATTCAACAGTTAAATTGGTGCTACTTTTTCAGTATGGGAGCAAATATTCATAGTAAGATAAATAAAGAATGGTTTAGATGGCTGGGAAAAGTTGGAAGGACAGGGTTTTTGGAGAGGGAGAAGATGAGAAAGGATCTAAACCGTCTGATTGAGATCAAACGGTCTTGCTCTGATATCAATTGATGGAGATCTATTAAGTTAACCTACACTTAATCCTATCTAAGTTATCTGTTTAATCCTAATCAAATTATTTGTTTACGAGAAATAGGCTAAAAGCATATTCATTCATCAAAGCATCATTCTAATACAATCTAATGGGGTCTATATAGGGTTCCAAACACCCCATATAATCATATATAAAAACCTAATAAAAGGAAAACTAATTAAAAGGAATTAAACTAATGGGCTATGCTGAAGGCTCACAATTAAAGATCACATACTAAAGAATAGAAGACCCATATGTTATTCTTGTTCTACATCATATAGCGTCCAATCAATTGTACAAAAAGAATCAATGTGCAAACTCAACGACCTTCTCGGGTGAGGGAGCCTCTTAGTTCCTAATATGCCAAAATATGCAGGAATTTCCCTTTCTAGGGCAAACCGAATTTGGTTCTGAGGAACGCCATTTGCTGCTAGAGTTATCGCTATGATATCCAACGAAAGAAGACATTCTCCAAAGCTTGCAACTCCACAGCCAACATCAAGAACTGTCTGGAGTCACCCTTCAGAAAAAAAATAACCGTGGAGTTTTCCCTCATTGTTGAGCTTGTTATTTGTGAATTGCAAAATCAGCAGAGTCAACAAGGAAGAAACATACATGATGCAAGAACTCTCTAAAATGAAGATTACACAAAGAGCAAGATTGACCTATGAATGATTACACACAGATGCTTAAGTCACTGAATATATCCGAAAACTATAGAGAAATAACTGAAAGAAAATAATACTAGAGGTACTTCTTTTCCCATTTAAGCACCTCTGTTGAAATATGTACTTACATTTGCGCGGTAAGCAAAATATCTATCAGTTCTGGCCAGATTTCTCTTATGTACAAGGTATGTGTAGGGAATGTTAGGTTTGCATAATTCTTCCTGGAATTTCATTTTAATTTTAATTTCATTTTTTATTATATCATGAGTAAGGATTTCCATTTTTATTCCATATACTTCAATTTCAATGGGATAAGGCTTTGTTGTTGTTGTTTATACTTCAATTTCAATGCCAACTTCATTTTATAATTATATTTGTGAATAAGGATAATATTAGTTTCTTTATTTTAGTTTATTTGAACTATTTTTTTCAATTTTATTTACAGTTTCAAGCTCAATCATTCATCTCTTGTTCTTCTTTTTCAGTGTTGCAAAGAAGACATTGCCTAGTATAAACTATAAATTAAATGAGAAAGGGTAAAGTAGCCCTGAAATTTATTCTATTTTGGGAGGGGAAAAGATGACTTTTGAGTTGTGTAGCCATATTTGCAAATCCACACAAAAAAAGCGGCAAAAACCAAAAGCTATAGCAGGTGTGAATGCCCGGAAGGAAATGCTATCCCACCTCCACTCTCTAGAAAAAAATGAGATGTGGTATAATATCCCATATATCTTCTAGGCCTCGAAACCTTCACCACTCCAAAGAAAAATCAATATTTCAAGCACTTCACATGTGAGATGATTGGTTCACCTACTTCTTTAAACTTGTACTTTCCTTAATCACCTTTTCCAAAACAGGGTAACATGCATCTCTAAGTCAAATAATGTGAAAATTAGCCATTATACACTTATATTATGTATAAATACAAATTTTTTTGAACTGTCGACAAACTTCTAATAAATATGCCCAGCAAAGAGAGGTTCAAACTGAAAATTAAGAAAGTGACTCGAGTACGAGGAATGCAATCTTGACAGACCACCCCCACAGAGAAGGATGGAATGCCCTTCTCTTAGAGTTAAAAGGTACAAGAATATATTAAAGAATGGTTAACAACAGAACGCAAGAAAATTTCTCTTATTCGCCATCACATGGAAAGTTTACAGTCAGTCTATTATTTTACAATCGAGAATATAAAAGTTTACGCAAGTGCAAAATTTCAAGTCATCAGAAAAATGGATCTCCCTCAAGAAAGCATACCAAAAGAATTAGCGATTGTAGTTACTACTAAAATGAACTCTGCTGAGTCACAGCCGCAGATGTTTCAGCATGGCTTCAAGTCTTGGTTTTCTCTTGAAGCTCAGTAGCAAGCAGGATCTTGGGAATGAATGTCATGTTACATGCTATTGCAGCAACTGTTTCAACGACAGTATCATGGCTTCATTGCAGCTGTATGCATCAATGTCATTTTTAGCAACATGATAATAACAGTTGCTAATGCAATAGGAAATAGAATAGAGGTAATATAACAACTCATGAAGGAAAAATATAATGGCATTAGAAACTATAGACATTCAACTAAGCAGTAAATATGGGTAAACTAATTAACTGTTTCTTGTCTTTTTCAGAGTTGATGATATTATATGATATTTCACATGAATGCCTCTATCATCAGCTGGATTCTGACTTCCATGACAAGAGTTTCATTTCCCACCATTAGACCACAACAAGCTTGAACATATCAAGCTGCATCCATGTCCATGTGTGACTATAATTCTTGTGCTCTTATCATGAAGAAAAAGGGAGCTACCTAAACCCTACTTTCATCAAATTGGTATATCTGAAAAGTAAGACATGCACATGAGTATATTTTTATTGGTATTTAGACAAGGTAATACTTCTCCTTATGGTATTATTAATAACCAGCAAGAAAGGATCCAGCTGCATTTGTGAGTTGAGACTATCTGAGACTATTGTTTTATAGATAATATTCATTGTTTTTCCTTTAATAAGTGGCTTCAGTGTGGAAATTTTCTTTTAGAATAACACAACTCCTTACTCTGTTACCTTTTAAGAAACTCCATATTCTGTTGCTTTGGTTTGGCCAATTTTAAGTTCCATCCATCTCGGACAGAATCAAAGTCCGGTGGTTTAATTTATCGAGAACTATTAAACCAAATAACATGCAATAATAAGTGATAACATATTTACCTCCTCAGTAAATAAATATAGACTTCAATGGAGCAAGTCTCAGTGGATTGGTGAATGATATCAACCTGAAGATCTAAATATATTGTCAGTCTTTGCCCATGGCTCCATCATGGCTGAGGCCCTCAATAAGTGACAAATATGTGCTGTCATCTGGCTTGACACCATTGCTTACCATCTCTTTAAGGAGTTTCTCAGCGCGATCTCCTTCCCCATTCTTACATAGCCCTTGGATGAGGGCATTATACGTGAGAAGGGTAGGATTAAAACCTTTTTTCAACATCTCATCCCTAACAGTCAAAGCATCTTGCACATCTCCTCTCCTACTATAACCACTGATTAGTGTATTATAACTTACGAGATCAGGTTTTATTCCACGGCTACTCATCTCATCAATCAACCTACGAGCTTCTTCAACTTTCCCCAACAAGCAGAACCCCCTCATCAAAGAATTGAAAGTAATTTCATCTGGAAGGACTTTCTTCTTCTCCATCTCCTTCATAACTGCAAATGCCTGATTCATGTTCCCGTTGCCACATAGGCCATCGATCATTGCATTGTACATCACAAGGTCTGGTGATAAACCTTTTCCAATCGCTTGTTTGAACATATTCTCCGCCTCAGCAACATGATTCTTCTTGCAAAGAACATAAATCAAAGAGGTGTAGGTCATCATGGTTGGTTGAATGCCTAACCGTGACATTTCTTCAAACAATCTTAATGCCTTCTGAACATTCAATTGTTTGGAGTGTCCGTTGAGCAAAATATTATAAGTTACAGCATCGGGCTGCATTCCTTTTGATTCCATCTCCTTAATCAACTGATCAGCCTCATTTTTTCTTCCCTCCATGAACAATGCATGAATAAGCAAGTTGTAAGTGCGAATAGTGGGTTCAATTCCTCTTCTCAGCATCTCGTCCCTGTACCTAAATGCGAAATCCAACTTCCCCTGGTTACAGTAACCATCAATCAGAGAATTATATGTGACAACACTCATAATCATTCCCTTCTTTTGCATTTCTTCAAACATCACTGAAGCGTCATCAATTCTGCCTTCTTTACACATCCCCGCAATGAGTATGTTATAAGTGTACAAATCCGGCTGGATCCCTTTCTTCCTCATGAAATCCAACATCTCGAGACCCATCTGAACCTCCCCTCTCGTGCAGTGACCTTGGATTATGGTGTTGTAAGTTATGACAGTGGGACGAACTCCGGATGTCTCCATGTAATGAACGAAAGACTTGGCTTTCCTCAGCTTCCCTTCCTTGCACAACACATTGATCATTATGTTGAAGGTAATAATGTTAGACGGGATCTTCATGCGAAACATTTCGGCGTACAAAATCCAAGATTTCTCCTTGCGGTTCGCTTTTAGGAAGGCGCTCAGCAAAAAATTGCAAGATTCAATCTTTGGCACCAAGTTCGCAGATTTCATCAGGTAGAACACTTCTAGGCCGCTCTCCGGCTCACCTAAATCTGCGTAGGCCCTGAGGAGGAGATCGAACGCCACCTGCGATTTAGCCTGGTCGGTATCACTCCGGCGCACGGCCAACAGCGCGTTGAAGAAGTCCTCCGGAGAGCCAAAACGAGCGGAGGCGATGGATTCTTTCAGAAACCGTAGGGCGGAGACGTGGGGCGAGCGCAGGGAGGAGAGGAGGGTGGCGGCGACGGCGACGCAGTGCAGGTCGATGCGATCGAGGCCGAGGCGTTGCAGGAGCGGGAGATTGACCTCCGGCGAAGGGCGGAGACGCCGAAGGACGGAGGATAGGAGGAGAGGGGACAGGGCAGAGAGAAGAGGATCCACCGAGGCCCATTGGGAGCTCAGGATGGAGGCGGCAATGGAGTCGGCCGAGTTAGCGAGCTCGGAAGAATCCGCGGTCTCGGCCGGCGACGAGGCGGCGGAAGCTGATAGGGTCCCGGAGGAAGCGGCGGAGGGGGCGGAGGTGATGCTGGGGCGACGGGCGGCGGCGGCGATGCGGGCGGCGTGTTGCTTGGCGAAGCGGGGGATGCGACGAGGCATGGCTTTAGAATCATATGCCGCTTGTTGCTTGCTACGGTATAAATAAAGGAGGAAGAAATGGCGGGGTATTTTGGGCCTATGGGTACTTTTTGGGCCTGGGCCAGTTTTTTTTTTTTAATTTTTTTTTCAATTGTTATTAAAAGTTTTAACATTTTGTCTTAATTAATTGATAGGTTCAACCAAAGTATTTCCTGTTTAAGTAGATAATATATTATCTATTTTTTTAATATTAATTATTAAATTTATAATGAATAAAAAATAAAAGAAAAAAATTAATATTTATCATAAATTTAATATATTACTATCTTACTGTTAAAAAATTAAGTAACATAATATTACATATTTAAGTAGGAATTTTTATTTTTTATTAAAATTATATCGTTCTAAAATAAATATGATACAATTTAAATTATTTTTTTAAACTCACAGATCTGCATAAATAAAAAGAAGCTGATTAATCCTTACTTTATTAAAACTTTTATTTTTTTTCTAATTTTAAAAAAAATCTTCCTGTATCAAGCAATTTTATGTTACTTGTCTCAACCTTTCCACAGGATCCTTCAATGCGTTCATATTGTTCGATCACACGTCACATAGGACTCAAATGACACAAGCATCAATTTGTTGATGATTTACAAAAAAATGATATTTGAATTATTGTTGTAACACCCCCGATCTTTCCATTTCAAAAATATTCCTATATTCGAATTCTCTCAGATTTTATCTCCTCATATTTTATCTCCTCAAAGATATCTTCATAACTAGGAAATAAAAATTAGAATCCTAGTTATTTCCTAATTAATTTAAATTTGAATATTCATTGATTGCCCAATAAACCTGAACTCTTAGATTATAAATACACCCCTAGGGGTTTGAGCCACAATTTTTTATTCTGAAAATTATGCCCGGCCCTAAGTAAGAGGATTCTTCCCCTCTCCCCATGTTCATTCTTTCTCTTCTTCTTTCTCTCATCCCATGAATTTTATTCGGCCTAGGAGAAGAAGACCCTCGATCTCAACAAGAGAGATGCCGGAGATGACGTTTTCGAAAGAGTAGAACAAATCTCGAAGAATCCGAAGGTATGTCCCCTGACGGATTCCTAGTACATAAACTAAAGTATTTAGATCTGCATGTGTTGGATTTGCTCTGTTTGTACGATCTCGTTTTTCTGCTCTATCAAAAC
>LTAE01004949.1:2600-14236 GCA_001647135.1 Pontederia paniculata | reverse complement strand
ATATATATATATGAAAAGATGAAAATGCCTTGTTAATTTTGGCTGGGTTTTACGATTACAACATCCATAACAAAAAAATTTCCCTTGAAATTTGTACTATCAGAATATTCGAAATAGGTGACCATGATTCCTTCACATGTCTCTTCCGACTTCTCGGTGGGCTTGCTAACTCAATACCTTGTAGGGTTTTCTAAATTTCTCAAGTTAAATAAATATGATGTTCAAACATCAAGGTTATTCCTTTCGCCGCGACATCTGTGATGATTGGCATATAACATACTCTTAAAAGTATATATGAGTTAGCACGATTACATATCAGTCCATATATTGTTGTAAGTAAGTTTTATGCTCAGATCTGATAGCTTAGAAGATTTCTTATCTGAACCAGATGCAAAAAAGTCAGAAGAAATTTAGTAAGAATTCTATACAGAAGAAGATAGATAATTAATCATAATCATGAATTTAGAATTGAGACACCTGCTGAAACTACAGAAATGGCAGCCCCTAAAGCACTGAAATATTGCTATGCACGAAATGCTCAAGGAAGACCACCCTTAGGATTTGTTCTGCTGCTACATTTGAACCGAGTAATCGTTAGTCACAATGGTTCAACAAAATCAGTTTGGAGGAAATTCAACAAAAGATCCAGCTCTCCACATAGACAATTTCAGAGAAATTTGTGGCACACTACATTACAATGGAGTATCTAGTGAGGCCATCTACATGATATTATTCCCTTTTTCACTTAGGGATAGAGCTAAGTTATGACTGAGGTTATTGAACCCTGAAAACATTGATACGTGGGATCTATTGTTACAAGCTTTCCTAGCTAAATGCTATCCACCTAACAAAACATCTCATATCAGGACATAAATTTCCGAGTTTTTACTAGAAAGATGTTGAATCCATATATGAAGCTTGGCAAAGAATTGTTGATGACATGTCCTCACCATGGTTTTGAAAAATGGCAGCTAATAAATTACTTTCACAAAGGTTTAGACTACCCCTCTAAAGTGACCTTAGACAATGTAGTTGGTGGAGTGTTTACATCCAACAATATTGATGAAGATTATCAACTTATGAAAAATCTAGCCAAAAATCACCATTTCTTAGCACATGACAGAGCAAGGAGGTCAATTCCTAAACAAGAAGTTCATAATCTAGATGCATTATCTTCCAAGATAGAAGCTATGCTGTACAGGATGAAAAAGCTAAGTTTCACATCTCAAGTAAATATGATTGCTAATCCTGAGATCACGTGTGAAGTCTCTGGAAATTCAGGACATCCACCTGAGAGTTGCAATCTAATTATGTAGACTCAAATTGAGCAACCAACTGATCAAACTAAGGCTCAGGTACCCTATTGAACAAGACAAGAATACTATAACCTTGATAACAGAAACCACCCCAAATTTTCATATAGAGGCAACCATTTTCAGCCACTTCCAATGGAGAATCAGAATCAGCCATGACAACCAAGGATTTTGCCTAGAAATCACAAGTTGCCTCAGAAATTTTCAACAATCAAAATCCTCAAGCTAGGAAGTCTTTCTATGAACAATCAACTCCAGTCCCTTTCAAGTCTAAAGTTCAAGATTTGCTAGAAGTAGTTCTAAAGAGGCAAGAAAAGCAAGATGAAGTCATGCTGAAAATGATGACTCAAATTAAGAATATGGATGCACATAATAAGATGCTAGAAAATCAGACTGGTCATCATACTGAAAGCTCAATCAAACCTCAAGGAATACTACCTAGCCAACCTGAAGCAAATCCTAAGGAGCAAATTCAAGTTGTCTACCTTATAAGTGAGCCGATTGTTAAAAGACCCATGGAACTTGACACTAAGCAACTGGATGATAAGAATGATGAAAAATTGATTGAGAAGATAATAGTGAAGGAAATTGAGGACCATTATCAAAAAGACCCTAAAAAGTCTGAAATCTATAACGAGCTTGAATCAACAAAGGAAAAACTCAGAGTTGCTTTGTGTTTTTCTCAAAAAAATTTTACAATAATGCAAAATCAATAATTTTTGAGATTTTCGAAAGCTCTAAAGAAGTTACACAATGATGTGCCTTCTGAGGAAATAATTAAAATAATGCCCCTCTATGCAAACTTTTTAAAGGGCATACTATCTAAGAAAGGAAGCATATTTGGGAATCAACCTATAGCATTGACAGAGAAAGCAAGTGTTATAATTCGAAATGAACTTCCACCCAAATTGAGTGATCCAGGAAGTTTTTCAATTCCTTGTGTAATAGGAAACATGAAGATAAGAAGAGCTTTTTGAACAAGCCGAGACAATTCTTTAAAGGCACATTGAAATATATCAAGGATACCAATTCATCAAGACATATGAAGAAGATTTCTATAGAGGAAACTTTTAAGCCTACGAATGAATGCCATGGGAGATTGCACCTTACCACCTTTTGTAGAATTGAAATATGAACTGATGTAACAATGTCTAGTCTAGGACACTAAACAAGGGGTGCTTCTTGGGAGGCAACCTAGTTTATAATTAACCATTTTTCTTCTTTTATTTGTGTTTTTGTGCATATGCAGCATGAGGAGTAAGCTGAGCTCATAGCAGGAATTTCAGAAATTAGGGACACCAATTGTTCAAAGTGCAGAATTGAGTCACAACAAAAAAGAGTTCATAATTTAGTATGAGTTATAAACAAAACTGACAAAGATGGGAGTATGAGTTTTCTGATTTTAAATTCCCTCTAATATACTTCTGATACTCAATAGATTTTCGGGAAAAAAAATTTAAAGTCTCACTTTAGTATTTTTGTGCAGGAAATTAGAGCAACGATAAGCTTTTTAGCTTGATCTCTTGCTGGTTGGTTATTATTGCCAAGGTTTGATGAAGATGTTATGGAAAAAGATCATAACAGAGAGAATTCTCAATGAATTCATGATACCACTCAAGCTATGCTAGATACAAACTAGCTGGCACCGAACCAAGAGCCATAGCTATGAGAAGAAAGACCGCGAATACTAGGAGACCAATAAAGAAGAACCTAACTCCTACAGCAACATAGAGCACTCAATTCCACAAGTTGACTGCAACCTATCCATTCTGAACAAATTGACTGAATTGCAAGAACACCTAAGCTGAAAAATAATTATTTTTTTACCTCCTCTAATACCTTAACAAACATTGAGGATAATGTTCAAGTTTAAGCTTTGGGGGAGGGTACTTTGGTATAATTCTCTATTACCTTATACTTTTTCTTTTACTTGTTTATATGACACATATGTGTATATATATCATTTTTCCTCTCATCTTTAATTGTATTGCATCGATTCTTCAGTCTCATTGCATTAATTGCATGTCATATGTATATATACCCAATTTCATCAAGAAAAAAAAGTTTAAAAATGTGCAATCATATACCATGCACCATACATATGTTAAAATATTGCATGTGTGTTTAGTTTAGAATTCATATATATGATAGCTAATTCCCTCCAGTACCAAGTAGCTCTAGCTGCTAGACTTATGCTTTAATTAAAATATCATTCAAAAGCATTAGTGGTGAATTGTGTGATATTAGTTTCTTTTGTGGGCTACATAGTTCAGTACCTAGGTTGGTAAAAAAAAGAATATGTCTAGCTAGAGATCAAAACTTAGGCACCTTGTCCTGAAAAGAAAATCTAAGGTGCCTTAGGTGAATACTCATGTTTGAACTATTACTCACTTGGTAATAGGGAAAGAACAATTGCATTTTGCATTGCATACATGCGTTAATAAAGAGAGTCTAGTCTTTATTTATAAATAAAGATGCATAAATAAGCATCTTTCACATTCATACATAATTCAACACACTTTATAGAAAAAATAGAGCATTTAATTACTGCATAGTGTCTGATACATATTCTCGTTACATCACTCTCTTCATACCTTATACATATTACAAAACCCATAGCTATACATCTCTCATCCATCAGCTATCGGACAAGAATCATTGTTATAGATCTACTGCAGAGCAACAAATCATTGCCGTAAATATGATGTCAGACAATAGATCGTCATTGTATATCTATAATCGGACAACATATTGTCGTCGTAGTTCTTCTTTCATTGTCGATTTGCCGCCAATGGCAATCCTACCATGGACAAACTGCCCAAAGCATATTGCCTTGGGTTGGGCGACCAAGGCAATCCTAAGGTAGATCGCCTTGGGCAACACCAAAGTCGATTATCCAAGAAAAATGCTAAAATCTTTTTTATTTTTTTAATATTATTAAATTTGCAACGAATTTTTTTTTGTCTCACGTTGAAGTAGAAAAATTGTTCGCCACAAATTGCGACGAAGAAAGTTCACCTTAAACAAAGGCGAACTACTTTCCATTTTAATTTGCGGCAGAAGGTAATCCACTTTTGCCGCAAATTTTTTTGCAACCAGCATTTTTCAAATGTTCGATGCAAATTCCACCACAAATTTCTTTTTGCGACAAATTTTATATGATTTGTGGCGAAAATATCCGCTGCAAATATCAATTTTTCTTGTAGCATTGGCACATATGGGTGAACTTGTTTTGTGAATAATTTGGCCACTATATTCATCTGTAATAAAAAGTGGCAAAGAGTAACACATAGTGAATTGCCGAATATGTCCCTATTTTTAACACGAACCTCAAACATGGATAATTGAGTTTCTTCGGGGACTTGTTTTGGAGATTTTCTTGGGCTCGTGTCTAGCTAGCCATATTGACACCGAAGAAAATCTAAATCTTTAATGCATTTACAAGATTTACGATTGCGTGTAATGATTATTTTCACTTAAGGCAAGATAAATAGAAGAATAATATGATCCAAAGATAATGCATTGGTTGAATATATTGAACAAGGAAAATATGGGCATCACAGAATGAGATGCAATTTATATTCCTACAAATAGTGAATTATGATGTGATAAGAAAATGTTATTGGTCAAAATGGAACTTGAGGTATGGAATTGCTCTATTGGTCTAACTTAAATTGATAGTTTCCATTGTTAAATTATATTCTTTTACATATAGAGAATCTTATATATGATCTTTGCATATTGGGCATCACAACTCACGAGAGGTTTCCTCCCTTGAGAATTCAATTTTGTCATTTGGCAAGGTGTGCTCTTGAGGGCGGCTGACCCTCTTCTAGAAATCAACGGATACAAACTCCTTGGGGATGCACATATGACCCTCATTCGGGTATTGATAGATGACATTGAACTCAACTGGGAGATGGAGAACTCAGTGGTGTATAGTTAGGAGTAAGATGACCTTCTGTTGCCAGTGGTGTTCTTTACCTTGATCGAGCTAAGAAACTCGAATGAAATGTCTTCATAAGTCGACCACCGCAATCGTATGAAATGGTCAAGGTCAAGGTCGATGCTGCCGAATAGCATAAAAGAAAAGTCACGCAAGTTGTAGTCGATCATCGTGGCATCGTGCACGAACTAGGTGGGTCCAGTGCAAAGAAAGGAGAGTGCGCTGGACCACCACTAATGCTCGTGGTTGTTGAATATAATCTTAGGTGGCATCGGGATGAGTCCTGATGCTTCTTCCTCGATTTTTAGTTCAGGTTGGGCGCGACCGTCTTGAGTTTCGTGCGATGAGGGAGGCTAGAGCTGGCCGGCCATAGCTTCAGGTTGGGCACGACCAGCTGGTGATGGGGAAGAAGAAGATTGATGGAGATGGTTGTGTTGCCGGGTGACATGAATGGGAGCCCTCTATGGTTAGAATATAAATATATATAACTGCAATAAATGGGGCCATGAAACCGATGGTTGGGGGGCGTTAAATGGTACTATATCTTGACAAGTGACATTTAGTAGTAATGGCGTAGTGGGTTGTGACTCGCGTCGTGGGGTGTTAAATGAGGCCTTTTGTGACTTGTACTCAGAATATTAATAGCATCGTCGGTTATTAAAATAGGACCGTTGGACATTAAACACAATGTACATGTGTTGTTAGGTGCAGTTATTAAACATTGTCCATCACATCCTCTGACATCAGGTAAAGACACGTTATTTTCCACGTTACAACTGATGATGAAGATCGTGAAGTGTATGCCTTAATCATGAATCGGCTGCATTAAGATCAGAACTAAAACCATCATCTATCTCTTTAGTGCCCATTCTCCGGGTTAAGAATCTCTTTGACTAGACTCTAGTGTCTTTTTCTTCGATTGAGGACAATAATCTCTCATGTGTCCTCTTTATAATAGTAGTAGGACATATCATAGTGTTCGATAGTGAGGTTTTTCTCTAAATTGACTTTTAGAGCCACTCTAATTATTGGTTCTCCCTTTGGCAACAATAATCCAACATATTCATTGGGTGCTGCTGACGTTGGAATCAAGTTGCTGTCAATATTCTTCTTTCATTTTTAAACTTAGCATGGACTATCGAGAAAGAAATATCTTCTCTGCCATAAATCATGTCATTTTTTAAAAAAGAATTGCACGAAGGAAGCAAATAAATTGAACAACAATAATGCTTAATATTCATCTGTAACTTTCACATCGATCTTTACCAAATCGATGGCTATTAAAGTAAATTCTATAATATGTTTATTCAAAGAGGTATATTCGGACATGAGGAGTATATAGATGTTTCTTCAATCACAATTTATTCATCAAAGACTTAGTCACATATAGGTTTTTCTAACTTCAACCATGTATTTATAGTAGTTTTCTTCGAAGGAATGTTATAAAATGCTTCTTCTTCAAGATAAAGGTGAATCACCAAAAAATCTATCTCTTAATTTCTCATCTTTAACATCACAGACATCATCGGGCTTGTCCCAATCATGACGTTCTTCGTGCCTTCTTTTATCCAATGAAAACCAATATCCTTATTTGACAAAAAGAGAAACTTGCTAAACCATCAAACTTCTCGATATATATAATGGTCGTAGATATGCTATAAAAAGGAACCAGAACTATCCTGAAACAACTAAAAAAAATCAAATAAACAATTATTTATAAGAAATTAGATCGAGACATAGTATGAAATCAGTCTAATGAAGTTGTTGAACCAAAAAGAGGATGCATAAGGACTATAAAAAAAGGTTTAAATTAAATTGATATATGGAATAACACAATTGATCATGTAACTAAGTTGAAATTGATCAATAGAGTCTAGATAAAAACAAACTTTAAACAAATGGCTTCTATTGTATAAGAATTCTTGAGAGGTCCTAACACAATATGCCACTAGAGATGCATCAAACTAGGCTCCTCAATCCACTAACTACAATGGGCTTGGGCCCAATAAAATGCATGAGTGAAAATATTTGACTCAAAGTTTCCCTCAAATACACACTAAGGCTCACAAAAAAAGTAGTATAAGCGGGTTGGTCACATGACTGAGGGGGAACACTTGATGCAGACTTGTGCATGCGAGAAGATGAAACCATGTGAAAGGAAGATGCTTATATGCAAGCACACAATGTAAATGATTAATCGTAAATTAGTCATATTTTTCATTGCATATTCATTATGATTTTCATTCATTTTTGTTGTCTTATGCATCATTTAATCATAAATTCATTTCATGTTGATTTTCAGAGTCAAAATCTACATAACTTGGTTCATAGCATTCGGCAGCATGGCGAAGAAAGGCCATTAAATTCTAGGCTCAAATAGGAGTTGAAATAACAACAATTCAAAGAAACAACTTCAGTCACAATCGTGATTGGCTTGTCACGACCGTGACATCAAAGGGAAGGATTAAAAAAGTTCGTACACGGCTGGGAGAGGATTATCACGGGCCATGACATGTAGAGTAGAATTACAGAGCTTCGGTCACGATCATGACTTTCAAGTCACGAGCCGTGAAATATCAAAGGAATTGAAGATCATTCGGTCATGAATGTGATGGATAATTCACGGTCGTGACAATTTTCATTATAAATTGGAAACCTGGATGAATCTTAATTTTTCATATTAGTTTCAATTTATTCATATTTTATGAATATGCATGTGATTCTTACCGCTTTCATGAATTCTTTGATATCATGACATGTTAGCATCCTGGATGGGACAAATCTGTTCCTCATTTTCTCTGAGTTTTATTAATTAATTTTTGAAATTCATTCATGGCATTACATACCACACATAGATAACATCCTAGAGAGGAATATCATAGTGTGAGGTATGTGAGATTAACATCCTGGAGAGGAATAATCCATAGTCTAGGACATCCATCTTTATGCATCTCAAATCACCTATTAGGTTAGATTGTCATCCTAGAGAGGATCAATTGATCTTTTAGGCTTGAGATAATTGGCTCATCCTACAAAGGAAGCCATTTCTATAGGAAATCCTAATCCTCTTAGGTGTGCCCACAAATTTACCCAAGTAAGACCTGAATCAACAATCATATCTAAGGCATACTTTCATTGCGAAGAAGCTAATCTATTCATAAGAAAATGTTTCATGAGTCAAGGTCTTTAACTTTCAGATTAGCATGTAAATTTTATTTAACTTCTTGAATCAAGACATTGTTGTTCCCCATGATGGGAATGTCATCCACATAGACATTAAGAGACATAAAATGAATCACCAACATTTTTTACTGAAAGCTTATAATCATTCCGACTATGAACAAACCCATCAGACAATAGTTTTTTTGTGAACTTGATATACCATTGCCTCCACACTTGTTTCAAATCATATAAAGATTTAATAAGCTTGCACACTATCTTTCTCATCCTCTTGATGTTGAAGCCCATGTGGAAATTTCATTTAGACCTCTTTTCAAAAAGTTCTCCATTTAAAAAATCATTATTGACATTGAGATGAAAGATCTTAGGTGATTAATAAGAGAAAATTTAGTTTCTGAGCAGTTGTGGTTAATAAGAGAAAACCTAGTTTTTATAGTGGTCATGAATCAAACTCTCAATATTGACAAGCTTGATTTCTAGTGATCGTTAATTATTTTGTCAAACTTTTTACTTGAAATCCAAAGCAGATAGAGATCTCATATACACATTTTTTTTGGTAGAGGGCGGTGAAACTTTCTTAATTTTGGAGCGAAAAGAACATATATAGGCACCCTTTTTAACCATGATAGAGAATAAGGAAATATTATGTATTTTATTTTATTTCTATTGATAAATGATTTTTAAATTATATTTTGTTAGAATGTTGATGATTATTATTTGTATGTAATTTAGTGATAAAGAAAAAAACATCAATAAAATTATTTTCTTTTCAATTTTTATTACACAACATTAAAGTTTTAAAAGTAACAAAAGGTGCCATTTCGTGACGTTTAAATGGGTGGTAGCTTTTCGTGATGTTTAATTCTAATAAAATGGGGCCTTCTCATGACGTTTAAACTTTAAATGTTACGAGAATAGACTCCCATTATGATTTTTTAAACATCCCAAAAGATCATTCCATTGTAACATTTTATTACTTTTATTCATGGGCGGAGCCAAGGGCATGCAAGGGGATTCATTGGCACCCCTTGGACTCCATTAAATAACTTTTGTACTAGCTATAAATCAATAATAATTCCTTGTCAAGATTGATAGAGGTCACCCATCCCAAATGTGAGGTCTCAAGTTCAATTCTCTTTTATTGCTTGTTTTTTTCTCTTTTTTTTTCATATACTTAGTTTTTCATTTTTATTTTCTTATTATTTATTCTTTACTTTTACTCAAATATTATGTAATATACTCTTTTATAAGATATAATTTACTTATATTGTATTAATATTTACTTATTCATCAATAGTAGTAGTTATATATACTATATTATAAATTTCTCCTTATTAGTCTATGATTATATCATAATAGTCTATTTATTTTATTACATGAATACTTCTATTTTCTTATTATTTATCCTTTAACTTTACTGAAATATTAGCTCATATTATTTCAAAAAAATATCATTCATTTATCTTATATTAAAGTTTATTAATTCACTAAAAATAATATATATACTTATTAGTCTATGACTATACCATGCATATCTACTTAGTATTCTATCACACGTATAGAAGTATAATTTTTATGAAAACATACATCAATATTGTTATTTTTTTATGATTATTTTATTTAATTATGAATTAGTGTTATAATATCATATCCATATTTTTAAATATTCTCACTCTTTTTCTTTCTACTTTTTAATTTTTAAAATAAAGTAAAATTGATGTGAATATCTTGAATTATATTATATCGTACAAACAAATTATTAAAATTATAATTTAAAATATAAATTAATATTTAAAATATTTTTTAATTACATGAGCAATTATGCACCCCTGAATAAAAGGTCTAGCTCTGCCATTACTTTTATTATCACAATTGATATTTTGTAACGTTTTGTTATAACTCAAAGACATACTTTAGTAATATAACATGCCAACAAATTTGTGTAACATTTAATGTTCCTTTGCTGAAATTTTTTAAACTGTCAATTAAGGTTCATTTTCTTATAATGATTATTTAATAAGTCATCCAGTAAGAATTATAATGAACATTTAATCTCCAATCTTAGTTCAAGTAAATTTGATTTTTTAAAATTTATTTAGATATATTTTTCTTTTCGAAATATGATGGAAAACTTATGAGTCGATAGAAAATATAACTGATCCTCTTTCGTATTTTTATTGTACATGCGCACAACCCACAATAAATACGATGCCCTATCTGCGTTGTATATTTACCAAGATAAAAGGAAAAAAATTCAATATTCAAATATGAAAAATTCTCTGAACATTTTAATAACTATGTTTTTCAATTGAGAAAATGGGACGACTTTAATTTTTACATAAGAAAATTGCCAACGCATCAGATTCCGGGGAAGTTGGAGGATGAGAAGTTCGAAAACTGTGGTGGCAAGAGAAAAAAACTAAGAAGTTTCCGACGGAAAATGACATATCAGCGACGGCGGAGGCGGATGGACCCTTCAAATCCAGGAGGAATTGCAGGACGACGCAAATATGTAGGCTTCGGCTCCATGCAGCGAGGCATGCAGACTTGGGTCACCCTCTCCTGCAATGCTGAACTGTTGGACGACTTGCCTTCAGTGTCGTCATAGTCTTTCACGTATGGATGCTGCAGCAGCATCTCTACGGTCCACCGCTTTCTGGGGTTGGCCTCAAAACACCTAGTCAAGAAGTCCTTTCCCATCTCGGAGATCTCCTCCGGTATCTTTGGCATGGCCTTTCCGGACGCGATCAGTTGAAGCAGCTCATTTGTATTGTCGATCCCGTCGAGGTAGCTCATCGCTGGTCGGCTCGTCAGCATCTCGACTAAGGTGCACCCCAGGGCCCACACGTCAGACGCTGGCCCGTACTCGTTACTGGACAGGCACTCTGGAGCGATGTAGTACGGTGTGCCGCGACAGGGTAGCAAGTTATTCTTCTGGCCCTGCAGCATGGAGTTGCCAAAGTCTGCAATTTTGACTTCCTTCATATCCCACAGCAGCACGTTTGCGGGCTTTATGTCGCAGTGGACTATGTTTCGGAGGTGGATGTGTGCCAGACCTCGCAGCATGGATCTGGTGAGACGCCGTGCGTCGCACTCTTTCATGGGGCTGCTCTCCAAGTAGTCCAGCAGGCTGCCATCCTGGGCGTACTCGAGGAAAAGATTGAAGCTGACTTCGGCGGCCTCCGCTGTGTCGCGAG